>JAUKPT010002035.1:0-13945 GCA_032273505.1 Nanomia bijuga | reverse complement strand
TAAGTATAGACTAGACAATTTATTTTTCAATATACATATCAATATTTTTCAATATATATTTCAATATTTCACTAATTCAATTTGAATCAATTCAATTTCAATCAAATTTATTGCATTTCAAGCCACACTACTAGAGCGGCCGTATTTTGAGGTTTGTACCACCGGAAGGGCCATTAATGCCACTGCGATTTTTGTGTTCTTTAGATATTAAACGAAATATCTTGGTAAACGGGCTTGATCCGGGGATAAAAGTCCCTTTCGGCCATTTTTACCCTTAATTAGAATAATTTTGGTACAATCAAGTAAAAAGTGCATTTTCAAAATGTTCAATTCTAAAAATGTGTTAGATAGCTACATTGGGTATGAAAAGAAGATGAAACAATGTAATCAGCCCCCCAGTCCAAATAGGGCTAAAAGGAGATTTTACTTTAAGACAAAATGCAACACTCTTCTGACATTGTTTGTTAAATGGTGACCGGTGTTGGAAAAGATAAAATTTCACCATTCATGAAATCAATCGTAAATGACACTTCTCTTCAACAAAATGGGATACAACATGGCCAGCTTAAGCTGGATACACTAACCATTCTTTTCGCAAAACAGTGGTACAAAAACTGAAACACGCAAATGTATATGAGTCTTCAATTATAAAGTTAGGATTACGTAATTATTCATTGTTATGTCGTCCCATCCTATTACTTGATGTAGCAGTATAGTAAGCAGTCAAAAACTGTAGATTGTGCTGAGAGTTTTAGAAATAAACAATCCACTCAATTGAATGGACAAATCCAACGCTTTTATCATCAGGAACCTGGCGGATCTGGCCAATTTTCTGAATGTCTTCAAAAAGTTTATTTTCCCACTTAGCTATAGGGAAATTTAAAATTAGAATACTCTGAGGAGCTATTTTCCAGTGTGTTTGCCATAATCTTTAACCCAGTTTAACAATTTATAGGACCAACTTAGTCTTTAATGATAAAAAATACTTTCAAAAAGAATTACTCTTATCAAAAATGAGTGTCTTCATGAAGACACTGAAGACAGTCCACATCCGCCACTGGGAATAAGCTGTAATTAGTTAAAATAACTGCAAAATATACAACAATAAAAAAAGTGCTAACTATATAAATTGCTAAACTCTTATCCCCACGTGGTGCTTACAACACAAATGTGCAAAAAAATTGTCTTTTAATTTTCCGTGTTTCATTAAAGCCGGTTGCGTTGAACGAACTGGCGTCTTATCTTCAACTAGTAGCACTTCTTGTTTCTTGGTGAAGAAAGGATTTTTGTTTGCTTTGTTTTGTTTTTATTCAAGAAAAATATTTTTCGCAGCGCTTGGTTGCCAACATTCCTGGAAGTATTTAATTGGATTTGACTGACATTTTTTCAAATAATTCTATGAAATTAAAGAAAAACAAGATGTTTCCAAAAAAGGGGAAAAGTTTCTAAGTGATGACTTAAATTATGAAAACTTTCCTCGATGAAAAATCACAGCCAGCTAAGATTTCGATATTTTCTTTGGAAAATTGCCCCCTAAGTTAATCGCCCCCTGCAAATTTCCCCTATAAAATTGACACTCGGAAATTGCTCTCCCCATTTCCCCCAGAAAATTGCACCCAGAAAATTGCCCCTCGAGAAAATAGCTCTATTTTTAGATGCAACTTCAAATTTTGCTCATTGATTACCCTTTCAATGTATGAAATCTATTGATGAAAACGATTAAATCAAAAATTATCTCTTACCACTTGGGAAATACGACATAACAAATGAAATCCTGATATTATATTCAAGTCACGTGGTATTATTCGTGCACAAATGTTTACCTTAAACATAGTTCGTATATATATCATTTTTCAATGGCGTTTCATAATTATTTTTATACGAACTATGCTGGCATTTATAGGGCTAACTTTAACAGCCGATCAACGATCAATGATCGGCTATATCCTTCTGCTTCTTAGTCGAAAATAGAATAAAGTATTTGTATATTCATTGATTTTTACTGTATTAGTCAAAATTGAATTCATTTGCAAATATTAGTAATTATTTGTTACAGTTAATTTTTCTTGCCAATTTATATCTCACAATCAAATTTTGCTATAAAAAAAGTTGATCCAGTAAACAGAAAACGAAATTTTGCGATTGGATTTGGCCATGTTCCGGTGGAAAAACACATAAAACTGGTGTGTCTCGTTGAGAGTTTATTCTCCCACTGATCTTGTGAGACAGGATGTGTTAAGAAATGCTTTTTGTAAAGACTCTCTAGAATTTTCTTTAATAAGTTTAGTAAGTTGTTTTTACTTAAATAAAAATCTTTGATTCATTGTGAAAGAAAGTACCTTTGCATGAGTATGTGACAATTCATTAAACTAAACGTAAAAAACCCAAGACCAAGAACCCTCGTAAATGGTTAGTAGGGTTTGGCGTCTGACGCTTGGCGTCAGGCGTATTTTTTTTGCGTACGTGCCTAGTCCCTAGAGCTAAAATTGCCTATGCATCGACGTCTGAAATACGAAGGGTCTATTTCTACAATAAGATTTCGATCGGCATCAATATTTATATGAAGAAATGTAAAAAGAATACTCTCCATCATTGATCAGTAATCCTTATGGATCGATTTTTTGTTAAGGTGGAATTCCCGATTGTTTAATTGTATAATTTAAAAAAAAAAGTCATTTTGAAGGGTTGGCTAAATTTCGTCGTTTGATCTATAATCTTTGAAATCTTTTAATACTTAATGTCCTCGAGTTTAAACTTAATTTGGTGTCTGAACAAACGTTGGCTGAAGATATGACTTTTGGCGTTCAAAGAAAATCTGCTCGTGCGTCTGGCGTCTCAAGGGAATTTTTGTGGCATTCTAGCACTGTGGGTACCCCTATAACCCACTCATATGTTTGATCGGTTTAACTCGGTCTTCAAAATTAAGAATTAAAGAGATCGGTCCAACTGTTCAAACCGTTATTATAAAACACAAAACAAAACAAACAATGAGAAAGACAAATGAAAAATATTTTGTAATTTAATGTACGATTATCTAAAATATCTATTCACAAAAAATGTATTAAAAACCGTTGAGTCACTTTCCTTAAAAAGTAAATTTATGATAGATTGACTTGTTGTTAGAACATATCTAATCTCAATCTCGCGAGGCTTGTAAAAGAAACATAACTTGCCTCGTTGTGAGGCTAGTATAGAATAAATAACATTTTCTTATCAGTATAAAAAAAATCAAAATCAGATTATTTTGACGCATCAAACCGAGGCTCGTCGTGATCTTCTGGTCCGTATTCTTGTTGAGAAGTTGTGCTGATTATTCTTTGGTTTCTTGCTAGCACGGTTTGTACTCCTCTTCTGTTTCGTGGCGTATTTTTCAAGAAGATCTTCGATTTCTTCGCAATTGTTGTTCGTGCTTGCCCATTCCTTCTCAAAGGTGTTTGTGTCAGTACTTAAGTTTGACAGAGTCATTCTTAATTGGGTCATTTTTGACATGACATCCTCCATGACGTAACTTTCTTTTTGTTTGATAAAAACTAAATGGGTAAGCCCCTCTACTAAAAAATCAATTAAAATTTCGAGTTCTTGTTCAAATGATCGATATAAATACAACCAACGTAGATTGCTTTAGCTAAATACCTGTACGTTTTATGGAAATTTAAACTTTTAAAACTTGAAGAATACAATGAACTATATAACTTTAATTGTCAATATCTTCTTTTGTATAGAAATATATGCTAAATCTTTTTAACTTTGAAACTTCGTCTTTCTTTTCTTACACCCAGTATAAAGCCTTACAAACTTGAAATTAAGTCAATTTTTTTCTGTTTTTACTTTTTCAAACCCAATACTGGTAGAAACTTTTTCTTCTCTTTCTTTCAAGATCTATTTTATCTCCAGTTATTTACCTGAATTCAATGAATCCAATCTTCATTTCTAAAATTATTATCGAAGCCACATAAATTGCAGATACCAACTTAATTATTACTGTATTACTCACTCTATTAAATCCCACACCCGTGCTGTTGCAACCCTCTCCTTTCTTTCTCCACTAAATTCTTCGTGTTTTCCTTATGCCTGTTCTACCATACAAGATCATATGACGACGTTAAACAAAACCACCAACCACCACACTAAAAATAAGCAAAATGTTAAAAATAGGCAAAATTTTAAATGTTAAATTTAAAATTGAATGAGCAGTGAATAACATGTAAATACCTCACATGTTTATTTGAACCTATCCACATACTATGAAGCCTTCTCAAGAAGATTCACATAAAAGTATCAATAGGTATGAATGGTCAGTATAAAACGTGCTGCTAAAAATATCAATTGCACGTGTTTAACCCTATACTGAAGTGTGATTTCCTTTCAATATAGGACCTCCCTAACATGGCTTTCATTGTCACTTGAGAGAATACTGAATCAAAAGTGTGATGTTTTCCTTAAGACAAGCATTGTCTTGTTTATTCGTTTCATGAAATGAAAGCACTTTTTCGCGGCTTTATAAAAGGCATATTTTACATGGCTAATTACAGCGATAGGCGTTACAGTTGATTGAATGGCCTGTTGTAACTACTAAGGTTGGTGGCAGTTAGGCGTTTTAGTAACGGTTTGTCGTGGATACGAGAAAAAAATGTTTGGATATTAACGAGAATTGATATTATTTTAAATCTCATGAGATCAGATTTGATAAAGGATCTATATTAAGGATACGTCTAAATCCTACAATCCGTAAAATTTGTTAATGAAAAACCCTAAAATATGCCCGACCTACAACTATGGTATTCGTTCAGCGAGAATGGTCTTATTAGTCAATTAGCAGTTTCATCGAACCACTTTTTGCGGCTTGATTAGAAGGCATAATTTACGAGGCAGTGTTACAGATGTGATGTTTTTAGGAAAGTGTGTTCGTCGGGAAGTCATGGATATCAGTTTTTGGTGATAATGTATATTGTTTTCAAAACATAGTTGACTGTTTGAAATATAGTTACGTTTTAAGATAAGACGGTCATGTTTTTGTTTTGGTGCATTTGTCGATCTTTTTTATAGTAATCAGGGGGAATGGGGTAAAAAATTAGCAAGTTGTCAATAAATGCAAATGATACAAAAGTTGTGCACAATGAACTTTTGCCAAAACAAATGATAAGGTTTTTTTATTTTGAATTGCTAGATATGTAATTTACTTATTTTTGATTGTGTTTTACCCATCGGCTTAGGTCATGGAATCGACTAACGTTCTACCATAGACACCATACTCATATAAATAAAATAATAAATGTTTGCAGGGTTTTTGATTCTATATATTAGATAGATATTATATTTCATAGTTTTTTCCTTGATAAACCATATCCATTCAAAGATTAGCAGTTATTCTAAATATACAGTGCGAAAACCTACTCCATTCAGCATACTGGAGAATCTATTGCATTTCCACGTAAAGAGTTAGATTACATACTTCCGTGTATGTATGGCTTAAGACCGATCTTTGTAATAGTAGGCAATGTTTCGAGGCATTCTCATACAGTGGATTGATGCAAATCTGATTTAAGATTTATTAACCAGTATGAGAGGGCATGGGTTTACAACCGAGGATTGTTGTTATTACATTCCATACATTGAAAAATTAATATATCGGGCCGGCTCTCCGGCAGTTGCGGTTACTTAGTAAAAACATAATTTTCTGCAAATGGAGATGAGATTTTGTTAGTCTTGAATTCAGTAGAACTTGAGATTCTTCAGACCACTAATTCTTTCGATGACCTTAGCGGACGTCAATTTTTAGCTGTACACGACTAGTAGATTCATATAAATCTAAGATAAGATTTCCATCTTACATTTTGTCCAAAGAAGAAATCCGTTTGATTTCTTTCAATTATTTTCCATTAATTGGCATGGTATGTATTCAATAGCGGATGCCGATTCTATGCAGGCAACACTAGTGGTGAGGTCAGTTGCTGTACAGATAACATTTAGCATTGAAGCACTTTCATTTTTGACTTCTTGAACCTTCGATAAATGTGACCTGATAGCTATATTTGCTTTTACTGTGCAGTATTTTTTTGAATAGGTCTTCCATGAAGTATTATTCTATGTTCCAAAATTCTTAAAAATAGTTTTTTAAGCGTACCATTTATGATTCGATTGTTATGATCACCAATATGGCGGATTCAATATTAATGACATGTCACCATGATGAATCACAAAATGGTACCACGCATTTTCAAAACCCTGTGCCCATGAATACATATATGCACTTGCCATAAGAATTTAATTTTCATTCAAAGTGGACTTAAGTAACACACAATCCAACCCTAACTGTAACCTTAACCTCAGTATCGGATCTGGCCCAATTTCTTAGTGTTTTTATAATTGATATTTACCCCAAGTTGAGGGAAATTTAGTAAATTGATGCACTGTAAGTGATTGGAAACAAATACTTTAGGACCAATTTTCCAGAGTGTTTGCACTCATCTTAAACCCGTTTAACAATTTACACAATTTACACTTATTTCTCAATTCTGCAATCTTTTATAATATCCTAGCTCCATGGCTTACTTAATGTTACACGGCCTGATTCTTTGCTCTGCACTTTTGAATTGAGTTATTTCTGATAAAGCTTTTAACGTGAAAATTCGTGCGCACGTAGTTAAGATCAAAAGAAGATTTTTCGAAACAAAATCGGAAAAAAAATAAAACAGAAATTGATGGGAGAATGAACAATTCTTCATTTTCATTAAATCCTACCTATCTCTCGTTCTAATACACTTGAAGCTTTTGGGAAAAGATAGCAATAAAGATATGATCATAATCAATCGACGTGCTGAGTTTTGTAATAAAAGATTAATTTCTCAAGGACTTATTGAAGAAAGAAGTTGACGTTTAAATCATCTTGTAAGGCTAAGTTTTTACTACAGACAATAGAGCTTAAAATAACTGAATAACTATAGAAATCTGATCATTAATAAAATGGTCGTTAAACTAGAAGGCGATCATAAAAATCTTTTGAATAACTTTGCTTGCCTTAAACTTACTTTTTCATACATCGTATTTAGTTAACAATTAAATTAGTTTAGCACCCATACAGTGTATATGCAATTTAGTTATCAATATGCATGTATTCTAAAGAATAGATATCAACTAAAGCACTTTTGACAGAGGCTCGATTTCGTGCATTCTCAAATTGTGCTAATATCTTTAAGTAATTACTATAGCCATGTAGATAATACGAATATGATATAGCCATTTGAGATCATGCATAAACTTACTTTTAATCGGTTTTTTATTAGTCTGAGAGTTTTTTCGCAGTATATGTTTATCCATAACTTTGCATCACACTAATTCGATTAGTGTGATGCAAAATTGGGTCATATTTTTACATTTCCCTATTTATCTCAGCCATTTATTGGTCTATGGTTTTCTAATTTTGCACAGTGCAAGATACGATTGATATCATTCCGCATACGCAAAGTGAATTGAATTGTTTAATTGAGGAATAATCTGTTGAGGAAAAACTGTTTTTTTAGGGGTACCCTTTGCGATAATGCATTTTTTCTGAACCTGCAAGACAAAACTTCATTTGGGTAATATGACTTAGGTTTGAAATATCTAAACAAACTGTGACCTCGAAGTACCTCAACTGAAAAGTGCATAGCTAAGAATCAGGCTGTGTAACATTAAGTAAGCCATGAAGCATGCCATTTTCATGGCGCGCGGAAGCGGCAACAAATACTTGTTGCTCGTTTAAAACAAACTAGTTTTAATACAAACTTGTTGATTAAATCAAAACTTGTTTCTTTTTATACAAACTTGTATCTTTGAAAACAAACTTGTTTCTTAAATCAAAATATTTGAATAATTTATTACCGACAGATATGAAAGGAATTCAGTAAACGAAATTTTTTTGTTAGAAAATATCGTACGTAGCAAAGAAAAAAGTGATGTAATTGATTGATTGAATGAATTCTTCAAATGTATGTTAATAATGTTGTTTTATAAATCGCATAGATCATTTAGAAAAAATAGATAAACTGTGTTTAGCGAAACTCTCAAAATTCACCAAGAAGGGATAACTTCATAGCTTTTTATAGCTGCTTTAAGCATCCTTTTAAGCATCCTTACAGTTCGTTCAGATACACCTATCAATTCGGCAATTTTTTTTCCATGGTAAACCAATGCCCTTCAGACTTTAACATTTTTTCCTCGTCGACGTTTAAAAACTGCCTGCCTCGCTTTCTACGGACCATCACTGCATACACTGAGAAGGAAGCGTGTTTAACAGTTATTTAACCTTGTTCTGACATGGTATTTTGCGATAAAATGAAAACTCATGTGCGAGAGTCATTCGACCAGAAAAATGTTGCATGTGGCCCCATTAGGGTAATAAATTATTCAAAAATTTGTTTTTAAGTAATAACAAGTTTGTATTAAAATAAAAACAAGTTTTGTTTTAACCAACAAGTTTGTTTTTAAAGAAATAAGTTTGTAATAAAAAGAAAATTAAGTTTTGATTATTTGATTATAGAGTATAGAGTAGGCTATGGCAAACCAAACTCCGCGTACCAAACTGTGTAAAAATTACTAAAATTGGTTCAAAAGTTTTTTACTATCATTACCGTCATTGTTACGATAATTATCTACATATTTTTCTCTTCTTTCTTAAGCATATCTCTAACTTCTATTTTCAACTCTTAACAACATGATGCTTACTTTAAAAACACCTACCCTTCTACTAATAAAATAGATCTTGAATCTATTATCAGCAACTCGATATAATGATATCCTTTCTAGGAAAATTTCAAATATCCACCACGTACATCACGTAATCATACCATGATTCATCGTGCAAGCAGAAAATATTAAGCCCTCAAACTTGAAGAATGAATTGAAATGGAAAATTCGTTATTATACTGTATGATTAAAAGAACTAATTGAAAAAAAGACTAAAGTTAGATGATATTTATCGGCTTTGACGACCACCGTATTATTTGATACCATTATATCTGATGGCATACGAAGAAAGGGTATGGCAAATATAATGCGTCCCTCACCTTTCGAGTGTCAGGAAGTAACTGAATTATTTTACCTGGTGTTACCCCAGTTAAATAAACTATTTTTCAATGTGAGAGAAAAAAAATACAGCACAATTGATAAAATTGTTTTGACTTTTATTTATTTTTTTGAAAAAATATCTGTGTCAGCTAAGGGTGATTTAAAACGAAATATGATTGTTGGAGCTCTTACTAGGATGATCAATAGAGTTAGGAGATGTATTAAGATTGATGGAAGTTCTGAAAATAAATAAAAGTCAAAACAATTTTATCAATTTTGCTGTATTCTTTTTATCTTACATTGAAAAATAGTTTATTTAACAGGAGATTTTGACGAGACAGTCAAATTAATTTAACCCTAATTTGTAACTAAATTCAACATTTTTTGAAAAAGTAAAAAATATTGTTTTCCTTATAACTTTTGATAGGCTTGATAAATTTTAACGTATGATATCTTAAAATTTAAGTTTTCCTTTCCTCCATCTAATGAAATGATTTTCTAAAGAAAAACTCTTCTACAATCGGCTAAATAGCAAATTGAAGAAAGACACTTTTTTTAAAACACCCGTAACGTAGTATTTCAAATATTTGTTTGAATACAGCTAAAACCACCTAAAATAAAACAATTCATTCTTGGGGATTGTTTCTGCTGAATTCTTTACCTGCTTGCAATTCTGCCATATCAGTTTATAAAATGTGAGAAAACTTGAGTGATCGGACTATGCTTTAATTGAACAAAAACAAACGAGTTAAAGTCCAAGTCAACTCTTATCAAGGAGGATTCGGGTAGTGTCTGAATAGTGTTCCCCGTGGGAAAAATGAAATAATTGACCATTACTGGTAATAATTGTTAAGAAACAGATCAGCCTTGGTGGCTTTTGGCCCTCGATTGTTCCCCCGTTGTTCCCTATAGGTAATTCCCAGGTCATTTTCTTTTCTCACTGGGACACTTTGTCAGGGTGTTAAGACGGCTAATTTTTAATATACATATTTTAAGTTATTACTCCTAATAAATTACTCCTAAGACCTTTAGGAAACTATAAAAGAACTTTAAAGATTTATTTTTCTCCCTTCCATTTTATTTAGCAAAAACAAGTGAACCGGGTAGAACTCCTTCAAGACCCAAAAGGACATAGAAATACTCACGCAAGAACAACACAAATCACAATTTGAAGAAATGTATAAAATGGGAGCCATATCCACGTACGTCATGTTAATCCTACTACGCATCATAAACCTCTGTTTACACTCGCTCGCCTTATTCCTTCTCATCTATATCCGAAAGCGAGGACGCAAGTATTGCCAACAACGACAGCGCGCTAGTCAACAACTATTCCTCATCAACTTCTCAGCATCAAATGCTTTAAAAAACTTGATCTTAATTTTGTTGAATTCGGCCGCCGTGCGTTTGGTATCAGCAAGGAATGAAGACCTTCTCTCGTACCTGGAATTGCATGGGATGCTCTTCTACTTAACGTACATTAACTCAACTGGAATCTATTATCTCTACATATCCTCAATCATCTATTTAGCAATGGACCGCATTTTAACCATATTTGTCAGTATGAAATATCCATTAATATGGAGTCGGAAAAAAACGTTGATATTGTTAGCATCCACATGGGCTTTTAGTTTTATAAGCTGCGTTGTCGTCTCTGTGCTTTTACGTTCGTTCAGCATACGCGAATTATACAGACACAATCTAATTGTTATACTTCGTGGTTACGTTCATATCGCACTCGATTTAATCTTCGTGGTAATTGCGATTTCAGCATACATGTCAATACTACTAAAATATCTCCGATTGAGGAAGCGGGCTAAACAGAAGGACCCAATCGTTTGTCGGGAATATTTTCACATTTTTATCAATACAAATTCATATATTTCCATATTTTTGATAACGACGTCTATAACGTTATTTTTCGTCCCCAACTTGATGGCTTCGTTTACAGAGGTTCTGGGTATCCCCGCGTCCCAAGTATCCCCAACGATGACTCTTTATATCAGTATGTCGCAGGTTATTGCAGATACTGTGAGTGGATTTGCGAATATATTTTTGCAGAAACCTGTACGCAAGCTATTGTATTCGTTTCTACCCATGGGTGTTTCGTCAAGTTTATGTCAAAACGCAACGCAGCAACGCTCACAGCAAAAGATTCATGTACCAGAGGCCAGCATCAAACCAGAACCATTTGATAAGAAGAATACAGATGAGACTTCCTACGCTCAATCGAATACAACTGTAACGTCCATTATGACACATTCGCCTCTACTAACAACAGACCTATCACAGCGAGGTGATTCCTCAACTTCTTCTTCTTCATCTTCTTCATCGAATTCAGATTCATCGTCGTCATCTCAAGAATCAGCGGTGAGAAGAAATACATCATCGGAAAAGCGCCGCCGTTCCTCGCCACCCTTCCAGCCCCCGCCTTCACCTCCTTCTTCATCGACAACAACTACTGCCGATGCAAAACCCCTGCACGTAAAAATCGACTCAACGCCTTCAACGCATCTGTCGTATACGATATCACGTGACCGAGGAGTGAACGCTCAAGTGTATCCGTCAGCGCCGTTCGAAAGTTCGTCATCTTCGTCATCGTCGTGTACATCAGAGTCGGAATCGTCGTCATGCACGTGCTCATCATCGTCTTGTTCGACGTCAAAAAATTCCACAATGACTTATTATAGTAAAAAACGACCGCGATATTCACCTCCATCTTTACCGCCACCCACCCCGCCTACATCACCCCCACCAGAGTATTCAGAATAAAGGATGAAGAAATTATGGCAACTTCGGTCTTTGAGCAACACTGTAATTTACCCTGCAACCTTCAATAGGGTATTCTAAATTCTATTCGTATAGACAAAATGTCCAGCTCTAGAGACTAAATCATATCTTTGAAACTGTTGTCAACATAAACCTTCAATAATTTATTCGAAATGAACTTTGCAGAGTGATAAATTGTTTTTAACGATGCTTGAATGCATTATAGTTTAGATCCCGTAGTCTGCGAGGAAATAATTTCGAGTGTAACAAGAAAATTCGGCTATAATAGTATAATAGTACGCCATGGGTGCGAAACATTTTAATTGGATAGAGTGAATAAGATCCTGTTTGGGCTCTTTTTCTCATAAATTATACTGAATAAACAGTTACTAATCTATTATTTTGGTGAAGAAAACGTATGAACAGATGACCAGCTATAGACAAGGCCTGATATGTTACAGCCGAATGTTAATTATCTCGAGAAATAAGTTGAATATGAAATTTCACACACATAATCTTATTCCCGGTTAGGGATCGCACACAAAGAATTAGGAAAATTCGGTCAAAAACAACCAAGAACGGGGGGATCAAAGAATTTTCTTTAAAACGTTATAATTCTTCGTGTAATAAAGTAAATTATATAAAATACATAGTATATATAGATGGCTATGTTATGCACATTCTGTGAAAATTTCATTGTCATATCTTGCGGCGTTCGTTTTTTATTGAAGAAAAACCTTAAGAAATTATTCAAGTTGGGAGAAATAAGGTACTAACGGACTACGTTTAACGCTTTATTTACACAACGTCCAACTAAAATATTACAACATCTTAATTATCGATTTATTGAGCTTTAAATGATTAATTCTATTTCAACCATATTTTACTATATAAAATCATTTTGTGTAAGATGACAATTATAAAGCAAAACAAATCGCAAAATAAGTGGATAAATCAATTGAAAATTTCAATAGATTTCAAGGAGACAATAGTGGGTAAGTAAAATTCTCACAGTATTTTATGTGTGGATGAAATGACGGGGGTTTGAATTTAAATACTTATTTTGTCAAAAAATATTATATTTTTGTATGTTCATTCATCGTACATGGCGTAGTAATAGATATTGGCTGAAATGAAGGGTTATAGATAATATAGCAAATATACCGTATGAATTCATATACATGTAATAGGAAGAAATTGCTGTATTGATGGGTGCAGTAGAGGTTGGATAAATGGAGGGTACAACGGTTTTCGTTTTAAGTTGGATTCAGATATTTACGCGCAATGGGTCTCATTTGTTGGTAAAGAAAATTGGGTACCTCTAAAAGATACCACAATATGTTTTGAACATTTTGAAGAAAAATGTATAAAACGCGGTTATATATGGACATTAAACTGGAGCATATCCTCCAAATGCATTGAAAAGAAAAGCAACTAGTCAATTACCACCTAACCATTGCAGAGACAAGAAATTAAAAGGTACAATTTTTGATAGTCTAGATTTGAAGCATGCCCCTGAAGGTTTTCAATTCAGAAGACAGGAAGACCATGTTCTTTCTTACAATATAACGTTTAGCAATGACTCTGGTTTCCCTTGTATCAAAGAAGCAATCCGAATGGATGGTAAGCTTCATGTAAGACTTTAATTTAAAAGTTGCCCGATGCCCTTACCAACATGGTTCTGTGAAAAGACGCATGGCTTATTATCATCATGCGACCAATAGACTACTAGCAGATGATATGGCACATCGCGCTGAGAAAGGTGCAGAGAATACAAGTGATCTTTTGGATGAGATAATCAGCCGACTCTTTTTTGCTCCAAAAGGGAGACCTATATTTACCGCCTCAATGATTCGGTTTTCCCTGCTGTTAAGGCATACTTTACTCCAGGCATATCGACTTTTCTTTGACAAATTTCATGCGTCTGAGAGATACCGGTGAGATTTCCTCTGATTTATGTCTTATGATCGATGAGATGTATGTTCAAAAATGTATTAGTTATCAGTCGGGTAAAAATTCCTCCAAATGCGTTTTGTTACACCTTATTCGTACGCCGTCTTTTGAACGGAATTTGTATTATTTACAAGAATCCATGCTAATTATTTCCATTGTTTTCTCGTCCAACTCAAAA
>JAUKPT010002034.1:0-13947 GCA_032273505.1 Nanomia bijuga | reverse complement strand
CTTGAAAGAAATTGTGATGTAAAATCAGACTAATCTAAAATCTTCACTGAGTCCCTTAGTACCTACGATTTAAAAAAAGGTAAGTTGAAATTGTCTTCTTTTTAAGATAACGGAAGAACGAAAAATGATAGAGAATTGCCATTTGTTACATCCTGAGAAAATTGTCAACAAATAATAATTTTTCTGCATGTTTTAACCTTCTAAAATAATATATTTAAGGGTCGTTTTCAATTTTTGATAAATTTCTTAATTATTAACTTAAATGTTTACTAATCAATCAAAGGTTACGTGTCTTATCTTAAGCAGGCCATGCCTCAAAGTACAACAAATTTATGTTATTTATGTTTAGATCACTGATCTAAAAAGGCTAATTTACTGAATTTTGGAAATCTTTTGAAATTGGCTTGATATAGTTATTCTAAGAAGGGCTAAAAGAAAATCAAAGAATGAAGAACGATGATAAAATAATTTAGGCATTTTATGAAAGAAAAACTTATACTGCAGCTTCATTTTATCTAATTTAGAGGTTTTACACAATTCAGGGTCACCCTAAAGTGAGTTTAGCAAGGTTCAGTTTCAACTTTCTTTTTTTTGGCTGGATAAAGTCTAATTTCATTTGGCGAATATCTTAAGTGGATTAATCTTCGCGTTGATTTATTATCGCATGGATTAATTTTCGCGTGGATTGATTTTCCCGAATGAAGGATCATCGAAGATTTACATTTGTTTTTAAATGTCGAATTCGTTGAATTTAAATAGAGCATTTTCTGAATTTTCGAGCGGACTAATTTTCGCGAATGAAGTCAAATTCGCGGTTATAATTCCACGCGAAAATTAATCCACTTAAGGTACTAAAATGCTTAAAGTAATCTCCCGGCGAAAATAGTAGAAATAAAAAAGATCAACAATCTTAGGCTGGCGATGAAAATTTGTGGTCCGGCGAATGACTGAAAATGCTGGGCCAAATTTGAATCCCTGAAGTTTGAGCTGCAATTTTGTTTAAATTCTACATTTTTACTCTTTTTTAGCGTGCAAAGACAAATACAAGAGCTTATGCGATGCCTTAAAGAAATCATGTAACACGATATCATATGCTCGAAGAGTGTGTGTGAAATCGTGCGGTACTTGCAATTAGTATAGGTAAGGAATTTCGGCTAATATAGCCGTTTGGTTGGTTGAAAATTACAGCACCAAAAAGTTAATTGGTTCAATCGAGAATTTTACAATTTGATGATTTTGAAATCCTAAATGAAGAAAACATTTGGACATAATTAATCAGAATGATGATGATGTAATTTCAGGACTTTCTTTGAAAAGGTCGATAACAAGCATGTAATCCAAGAACTGGGCATTCCTTTCCTAAAGCAATTATCATTTGATTGGCATCAAGGAGCCATATAGTTACCCCGGTCAAGAAAAAAACAACATTCAAAATTGATCCCCTTCTTTGCCCATTTTCCCTAAAAACCATTTCGAGTTCCTCAAAGGTTAAGGATTCCAATGGTGTATTATTTCATTTTTTTGATCTGGCAGTTCAGATATTTTCAAAATTTTCATCTTTATTTTTTCCTCATTTCTTTTACCTTGAATAATTTTCTCTTTATTTTCTCCGCAAATTCCAGAAATAAAAAATTTGTTGTCGATAAAGTAAGGTTAATTTTTTACGTAACATTGATATGGTAGGTACGTGTCCGGGTTTTGGTTACTAATAGTTACGTAGGTATTTTACTCTAACTATTACGTAACCCATATCGTCAAAATCAGGCACAGTTTTGAAGAATTTATAAAAATGAATCATTATTCTAATGCCTTCCGATACTGATGGTTGTTAAAATGTTACGTAACATAAACGTAGGTGTATATGGCCTCTGGTTACGTCTTGTCACATATGGGTTGCTCAAAATCGGCTTTTAAAAAATTAAGATTCTCTGGTTAGTATAAATACTTAGTATAAAATTCATAAATTTATGAATTTTCTATAAAATGTATCTCGACGAAAACAAACAGTGCAAGCAAAAGTGAAAGCCCTTTCAAAAAAATATGTCGATTTTTACAATTCAGAAATCGTTGCTGCCATTTTGAAAGATTTTGCAACACAAAGGACTGCATAGCTAAGGCAATTTTAGAAAAAAGAAAAGCAAAACTTTTTCCTGAAATGGCAGCAAAGCTTTTTTACGATATTTTCATAAGATTTTGCACCTTTTTAGACAGTTTTTCATCAATATCTCGAGAAAAAAAGTTTTCTGCATATGCGGTTTTTCATAAAATGATCACAACATTTGGGGCTACATATCCATACCAAAAGCAAGTAAAAAATAATGCTGCAACATCTTTCAAAATGGCGGCAAAAATGTCTGAATTTCAAAAATCCACATCTTTTCTTCAAAGGGCTTGCACTTTTTTATATTTAACGATCACACGAAATGTTTATTTTGGCGAGATACATGTTATAGAAACTAAATTAATACTTACCTCGATAATTTAAGGATTTTTCATTTTTGCTTCCATACAACCCGCTTCTATATTAATCGACTGAAAACTACTTAAACTGATGAAAGATTTAACGAAAAAACACTTTGTTTAACTGAATTAAAATATTTTCAGGGGATTGGGGAGTGGGCACCTTCCTGTCGGCATTGGAATACCGATTCTACGCTTAACACCTTAGGTCAAAACTTATTTTTTCCTTTTAGATAATATCCATTCACAAGAGTACACTTTCACATGAAACAAAAGAAGTTTTCACGAACACACGGAACAAAAGCGATGGCTCATTCACCCAGTCATATTGTACATACAAATGTAAATACAAAGCTCTCCACCAATCACAGCCAACGAAATCGACCACGTGATTAATTTTAATGTTTCATACGATAATTAAAAGATGTAGATCATAATTAGAGAGACAATTGAAGAAACGAAATAATTTTTTTTTTTTTTTGCAGTGATATTTGCTGTAAGTAAATCATGAGTAACAATAATGTAATTGATTTGATGGTTATCGATTCGACCAAAATATTTTTTAGCCGAAAATCAGACAAAATGGCTCATCACGTGACCAAAACTGTCCAAAATTGTCATTCTGTTTAAAATCATTGACAATAACACAGTTAACATTTTCAGAAATTTTGAAGTCAATTAGGTCATCCCTTATATATATTCTCAAAGAATTTCTCCGATTTAATTTTGATCTGGTCAATGTTTTACTGACAATAGTTAAAGGAAATGTTAAAAATTACAAAATAGAGACTTTTGATACATTGTGACTCAATTTTGGTGCTATTTCCCTTGACTATCTGCTAAACCAACGGATACGTCAAACAATCAGATATATTCACCGGGCAGTTAAAAAATCATAAATGACCGCGAAAAGTACTTGACAAGTAAAAATTTTCAGGTAATTTCCATCGGGAAGCTGATAAAGGACGTCGTGTTAACGAGTATCGAAAGACACCCTAACAAAGCTAAAATATTTGACCGGAAAAATATCTGTAGGTTAACAACGGGTTTTACTGGAGACAACCTATTCTCAACATTTATCACCGGAACTCTTTAATTTCTTCCATAGGGGAAACTACCGATAACTGACTGGGGTCGTTTGAACCGGGGCACTTGGTCAGAGTATGTTTTTATTCTCTGGACCTATCATTTTATTTACATCATTGAACTCAATTTCATCATGTAATATATTTGAAGAAATCTTCTTTAAAAATATTGTTTTATAATGAAAAAATATATATTTATCTCCTATACGTTGTCTTCATTTGTTCATTAAAGATCTAGTTTTCAGAAATATGCCATCGGTCAGTGACAAAATGACTTTTCAAATTCTAAAAATCTCATATTCTAACGCAAGAAAAATGTGACGCAAGTGATATTGAAAAAGTACATCTCTCATTCATCGAAAGCATATTAGGTGTAACCGCACTACAGCCAATGTTTTAATCAGAGCAGAACTTGGCCGGTATTCACTGAAAGGAAAATGTCTTGTTAGGAATATAAACTATAAATTATGAACGACACAATAGACCATAAGAAGGTCATTATTTAAATATTTTTCATTTGTCGAAAAAGAAATCAAAAAACATGTTAGATGAATTCGCCTTTAAAGAATGACACTTATAGAGGGTTCAAATATACACCAAGATTTGAAAAATACTTGGAAAGTTGAACTGACTTTAGGTGTATAAAAACCCTTACAAAGTTTAGACTATCCGATCATAATCTAATGATTGAAGAAGGAAGAAGAAAATACATTTTTTGTTAAATTGCAATAAATATAGGGTAGAAAGAACTATATTATTCGAGAAAATATTTCCTATCTATCCAAGCTTTAATGCAATTCCTGATGATAATTCGAAGTTCATCTTCTTAATGACACAAGAAAACATTGATGTCACAAAAATGATGGCACTTCTTCTCAAAAAATCATTTGAAATTAGGAGCTCTATTTAAGTCCAAATTTTACTGCCAATTTATATTTCAATTTTAAGTTTATATATACAATGCTCTTGTTTTGTTTTTTTAGTTGTTTTTATTTGCTGTTTGAAACTGTTGATATTCCTTGTTCTATGTACTATATATATTTTTTTAGTATTTTTCCATGTAAAGTATTATTTACGGTGAAATAAATGAAATAAATAAATAAATAAATAAAGATTTTATTTTTTAATAAATCCTTATTTTAAATAACATAGAGGATGAAATGCATCTGATACCGTTCAATGTTGATTGGTTTTCTAAAGGTGTTCAATGGCCAAAAACTTTATGTTGCTTGCTTTTCTTCAACATTTTATTTATCTTCAAGATTCGCTGGCGCCTGCAGCATGCGCTCAGTTTTGCAACATTCCAAATTCGGGAGATTTTTACCGAGTCAAAATTTGAAAAAAGAATTTCACTGAACAAAGGAATTTTTTCCGGGTCATATTGATAATTCAATTTTAAGAGTTGACCGGGCACTCAAAATTCTCTGATCTGCAACAAGGTTTTAACTAAAGTACACTAGGGCAATTTTTCTCTTTAATCCGGTCAGGACAACGTTTTTATTTTAACTGGGTTTATACATTTTGGATTCTTTTCATCGGGTCAAAAAGAAAAAAATGGACACAAAAACGGTTAAAAAGGTAAAGAAAATTCTCTTAAAACCAATCTGTAAGTATAAAAAAAAATATAACGAAAAATAATTTGGATATTGAAGTTCGATTTTCCAAATTGACGCATTGAAAAGAGTATGTTAGATTATATTTCATGGAATTTTTATTTTTTACCAATAAATAGAATAAAAATCGTCTAACTATTATACAAATTCGTGTAGCTATTCCTACAATCATGCAAATAAATAGTTATCGAGATTATTGTGTTAGTGTTAGACAAACCACCGACAACATCATATAAAAAACTGCCGGCATTTTAAGGATATTAAGTTTCAACATGATTTTTTGCACTTAACCTCTTGTTCATTTGCAGAAATTTGAACTAGCTCTCAATATACTTCTAAATGGGTTGTCCAATTTCAAAAGTGAAAAATCACGTTATTTCATGACCTTTTTGGGACCTTTAAAAAAGAACAAATAAAGGAATCACGAACTAGAATTCAGACCTTGCAGATATCAAACAGGATAAAGAAATTTATTCATTTAGAGAAAAAAGGGATTTTGCCCAAAATATTATTGGTGTACTGCTCTGAAACAGCGAATTTTACTCATTATTTGTAGAAGTGGCTATCCTTACTTTTGTAACCGAAATCCTAACTCGACATCTCAAAAAGATTTTCATATTTTTTGAGAGAAAATGTCTGTAAAGAAGATGGGCACAATCTGTTGAAAAAATATGAAAACCTTTGATAATGAATATTCATAATACTTCAGTAAAAACAGTTAGACAGTTTCAAATAAAGTTTTAAGAGTCATTCCCCCTTCATTTTGCGCTTTTGCCGTAAGAAATAAAATAAAAATGGAATAATGTCGTTGCAATCATAATTATGGTTGACGGGGAGGGGGGGATAAATGCTTAACAAACATTCTCTGTTGAAAAATATGATAGCCTTTTTAAAAAGTCCCCTTACTCAACACTTTTCAGCTGTCTTCATCCATAGGAACATCATACTATCTTCAGAACCCTCTACCTAAACGTTAAAATCACTCATTAGGAACATCATAGGAATGTTCATATACAGTATCGTAGCCATGTGACTCGTCAGATGTATCGTTTGCTTTCACTTCTGATTTATCCGGAAGAATATCACTCATTTTAACGTAAGGGGTATGAGTATTAGTGTCTGAGAGTTTCTCGTATTCGTCTATTTGTATCTCAGGAATTTCATTATAAGTATGATTAGTACAAGCGATATCGATAATGTTAGGCTCGGGTACTGAGTTAGGATCAGTATAAGTGTGGTCAATACATTCAACATCAATAATAAGCTCGTGTGGTGAGTCTGGATTGGTATAAGAATGTTCAGAAACGATATCAATAATGTTAAGCTCGGGTACTAAGCTCGGATCTGTATAAGTATGGTCACTGCAATCAACATCAGTATTGAGCTCGTGTGTTAAGCTCGGATCAGTATAAGAATGTTCAGTACCTGTTGTGTCAACATCAGCTTCGTTGGGTGAGCCTGTATCCTTATAATCATTGTTCGCAGAAGCCACATCGATATTCGGCTCGTGTGGTGAATCCGGTTCATTATATACATTGTCAGTGCAGTTATCGTTAGAAATAAGCTTGTGTGGTAAGACCGGTGGACAGTTTTCAGGCGGACTATAATTTTCTACATTCGAAGGATTTTTAACATTGTCAGTAATGCAATTGACATTAGAATTAAACATGTGTGGTAGGACCGGTGGACTGTTTTCAGGCGGACAATATTTCTCTACGTTCGATGGATTCTTGTAAAGATACTCGATACCATCTACTTTTAGGTATGAAGCAAATTTAGTACCTAGTGTTATATTACTATCTTGTAAATTGTTGAGAGTCCGTCTAAACTTCTTTTCACTCGACCCCGTGTATACTTTGAGCTTTAGCACGTCGTTGACGGACCGATGTCGTAATATTTCGTCGAACTTTGTCACGTCGACGTAAATTAAAAGCGGATTTTCCTCAGACGCTTTATCGATATTTTCGTATTTAGTCGACGAGTTTTGTTTCGTTAATATGTTCGTAGATATTTCCGGGCACGATTTGGTTTTCGTAAGAGATTTATGGTCGTCGAGAGGTATGAGACATCCGTAGACTTTATTGTCGAATTCATGCTCTAAATTATCGGCGGAAACGTCGGTTCTTTTTACCGCTATCTTAGTTGTGGCATAATGTGAATTATTGTTTTTACGGATTTTGTATTTCCGGTAGTACACTCGTATTGTCTGAAAGGCAATTAAAGTCAAGCATATAAGAGCTATTGGTATACAGACCATTAGCAATAGCTTATCATTGACTACTCCGTTATTATTGTTATTTATTGGAACGCTGGTCGTTGCTTTTTGTGAAGTATTTACCGTTATCCATTTCTTTGTTTGCGAAGTTACAGATGTCTTCGGGGGAGCTGTATACAGCGGCATTTTACTTGTGATAATAATCAACAATGCATTTTATTTCGCGAATATTTTCTATAATTCTATCAATTCCATAGCTAAAATAAAACATAGTAAACATAGTAAATATATAATATAATATATAATATGATCATAAAGATTCGCAAGTGTTAAATCCCTTATTTTAACATTCTAGGATTGGTAAAACCAAGTGTTCGAAATGGGTTTGATTTCATCATTCACTACTAAAGTGAGTAGGTTTTTGTCATCCTCTTTCATACTTACTTCTAGCACCTCTAGCACAGTCTTTGTCATGAGACGCGAGCAATCGCGCTCGCGCACGCCCACACGCACGCAAAGCCGTTTAGGAGCGCACAATCTCGCACACGTGAAATGCTCAACACACGTTTTTTTTATTGACATAGATAGTGTATTGGATATCTATAACAAAGATATTTGCTCACGTTGAATTAAACGAGATGAATCGAAGAAGAAATCTTATTCATTACCTCGAAACAGGTCAACATCAGTTTGTCCTTACATACGGATCGCGTACGTAACTAAAATTCGCTTACGGCAGCCCATTTTCGCGCGTGATTTATCGCTCTTACAGAGCAAATGTTTCTGATATCGACTGACCTTGCAGTTCTTCTAATGCCTTATTACTTAAAACGTAAAGTTTATTTACAATACCCTCATTTTATCATATTGCTACTACAAAGATAAATTCTAAAATCCTAAAGAAACTTATCAGCAATCATTGTTTGCTGGAAAAATAAGTGAGATAAAAATAGGGGTTGTCACCAAATTCTTACTAAACCAACCTTTCTTTTGACTGGATGTTACTACTTAAGATTCTGATTGGTTTACATAGAAATCTTTTTCAACTTTAACAAAACATCAAATTAATCCAAATAACTTCTTAAGGGTGTATTTTTTAAAAAAGCTAACAGTTGAAAAAGCCAAAATTTGGGAAGAAGTTTTAGGCTAAACAAAAGAACAAGATTTGAAAAACAAGTATATATCAATGAAGGAATAGATTATAAAATGAGTCGTACTACGAAATCAATAAATATCACAGAATAAAAAGGTTTCTTAATCAAATTAATTAAGATTTCCAACAATTTCTACAAGAATTACATTACCATAGATGAAAAATCGTTTAATTACATAATCAATCAATTAAGACCTTCGATCCTTTTAACCTGTGAGCTATAAAATGAAAAAAATACTTACCTAAAGACACTGCACAAATAAATTAATCATAAAATAAGATAGTAAGAAAAAAATGCAGTATTTTCAACTGTGTAAATCAAGAGAAAATAAAGATGCCTTCAACTAGACAAAACTTCATGATAGAATGACAATCTCCATGCTCTTTATAAGATTATGTCGAGAGTATGACACCGAAAAATGTCTATCATTGTCCATTTAGTTGTCTACTAAGGGATCATCTTAAAACTTTTTCTCATTAAGACTATTGATTGGTTGAATATTACATCATATAGAATCCGATTGGTTCATTTAATAATGTCACAAATTGATTTTTTCTTTAAGTAAAAAATGGCGATGTCATTTTTAAATGAACCAATCAAATTCTTGATGATGTAACATTCAACCAATCAATAGTCTAAATTAGACAAAGTTTTGAGATACTCCCTAAAAAAAAGAATCATACGTCGAGTCGAAGTCATTTGTTTATACCGTGCCTCCAAAACTGCGTTAAAGTACTGAAAAGTCAGGTATTGTTCAAATTCAAATTCAGGTTGACTGATAATAAAAGTCGCAAATTAACTATAAAAATGAATCTTTTAGAAGATAAGTCGTAACAGCAATTTCAGAATGCACTTTTGTATTATTAAGAGCGCTAAACGAATAATCAGGTATTGTTCAAATTCATGCCTATATGCCTGCACGCGTGAAATAAGAGCACTTGTTATTGTGCCATCCAATCGATTCTACTTATTGAAACCTCTACGGGGGTTTAGAGGTAAAATGTCAAAATGTAAGCAAACTTGAAACAAAGTTCTATTGACGTTTTTCACGTGACGTCAATTTGTTTACACTTTGCCTACTGAAACCGCGTAGAGGACTGGATACTATTGACAGTTATAGTAACAAAATAATCATTAGAATGAATGAAATTATGAAATATCATTAGTATTCATGTAAATGAGCTTCTCAAAGTTAAACCAAACACGTGACAAGAGCTCAATGGTGATATTACTATCCAAACAATTTTTAGAATTGCAAATGTAGGTTATAACATGTTTTTTCATGATTGAGTACGAGGTGCAGCCAAGTACGAAATCATGACAAAACATGAAATAACCTACTTATAAGTCGGTTGGGTTTTAGCCCAAAATTGCAACTTTTATATATTCCATTAAGTATTTTATTTTTGCCCAAAGACTGGTTTCATCTCATCGCTTTCCCCCTAACAAAACTTTATTTCAGGCGCTATATATATCGTAATCATAAAAAATATATCAGCATGCGTCTAAATTCAAGCCCTATCGATCTAGCATAAATTCATTACCACTTTTAATTCAAAATTCCCAGTAAAAAAGCCAAGAACGCATGGTGCAAAAATCAGTCGCAAATTTTCTTCTTGGTTTTTTCCACCCTTAAATTCATTTTTTCAATTCATTTTTTCCACCATGCTTACCTTAGTAACTATATCTTTCATTTGCCAAAAAATCTAAGAAAATTGGTATAAAATGAAGATTTTATAGCAAAAACAAAAATTAGCCTCAACAATTTGTGAACAGACTTTAGACTTCTACGCGATAGACATTTGTCATGTGTTTTCATCTTACCTGCTGATATCGCGTAGAAGTCTAGTAACTATTGCAATTCTAAAAATATAGTTACGTATAATATGTCGTGCTTCCGTCAAAAATAAGTCGAAAGTTTTATTGTTTCAGTCATATCAATGTTTACCTTCTGTCCCTTTCCTTGTGATATCAAGTTAGTATCAAACTGAAAAGATATGAGATAAGAAGAAACGTTTTAATATTAAAATCGATTGATAAATATATGATACAAACTTAATATAGTAAAATACCCACTTGAGAAATGAAGAAGAAGAAAAATCAACTTCTTTACTTCTTTAGAAACGTTCAAAATATTATTATATTATTTTAGCTTCATTTGTCACAAATTAAGCCCTGAATGTATAAAATATCGTCATAACTTGGCTCGACTGTGGATTACAAAACATAACGTAACTTTCTGACAAACGAAGCTACAATAAAGTAAATGCACTCATGAGTTCAGCGAAAATAGCTGATTATTATGACATAAATATTTTAAATTTTGTTCAGAAATAAAGAAGTTTTTTTTTTCTTCTTCGATTTCCAAGCGAAATTCTTCTTCATTGCCAGTTACACAATATCAAAGTGCTCCTTAAATACGCCGTGTGAAAAGTTGAGTAAAAACGAGCATAAAATAACAAAGTTATGGCTATCACAAATAAGTATAGTAATACGAGATAAGAAAAAGTTTTAATATTAAAATATATGATACAAACACTAATAATTAGAATATTTAGGAGAAAAGTTGATAAAATGTTAAGAATATGCTAAGAATATCATCATCTTGAATTTTCGTTAACTTTTTTTTTTCTCTTATAAGTTTGTTTATTTTTTTTCTTTACTCTATCCAAAAGACTGCAACATCGTGTATACTAAGAATATGCTAAGAATAAATCAGGAAGAATTTGGTCAAAACGTTAAGAATATTCATCATGAACCCCAAATACACTTCTTATACAAAAAATTGCATGTATGATACAAACAGTATGTTCCATTTAAAAACTCACTTGAGTACGAAATTCATATTTCCTATAACAACATAATGATCGAATGTTTTCTCAAGAGAACTAGAATATTTTGATATCCAATCTCTTCTGCGATATACTCTTGTGCTCGAATTGTAACTTTCAAGAAAATTATTTATTTTCAAAAGTTCTTGTATGCTAGCTATAATTTCGTGTTTTTCATATACACGATTTTCTTTATACAAGAGTGTTTTTTGGTTCATGATAAATATTCTTAACTTTTTGATCTAATTTATCCTGATTAATTCTTATAGCACATTCGTAGTATACACATCATGAAGAGGAGGAAGATCTTTTCTTTCTACAAAATTCCTTTATTTTGAATCAAACTCAGATTTTGGATTTAGTATAAAACAGCCAATAAAATCAGTATAAAAATGATGATTTAAATATCTAGAGAGTCTTAGCATAGTCTTAACTTTTTGTCAAACTTAATCTTGGATATTCTTATAAAGTATTCTTATAAAAGCGTATATTATACGTCTATGTACTCACTTGAAGAAATGTGCAAGCTTTTTCTCGAGTATGAAATACTCATTTTTATGCACAAATACTACAGCATTTAATTGTAACTTTCAAGAAAATGATTTATTTTCATCAAAGGTTTCTCGTATGCTATAATTTCGTGTTTTTCATATATCTGATGTCTCTAAGATGAAAACGAAGAAAAACCTATTATGTAGACGATATGAAAATGTTTGATTTGAATGACGAAATCTGTTCTTCGTCTTTATTACTTCTTTCTCTTCTACCAGTTTGTGTACATAAGATGTTATAAGGCGTTCATATATAATCGTTTTCATCAATAAATATAGCGCTTGAAAATACTTGGGATGTTCATTTGGAATTAGAAAAAGGTTAATTACACTTTTTGCAATATATTTTCCTACATCTTCTACAAAAGTAGTATTTTATAATGAAGAGGGCACAACTTTACCAGAAGTCAAAAAAAAAAGAAAAGAGAAAAAATTAGAAATCATAGAAGAAATTGATAACAAGATAAAAAAAATCGAACTAATAACAAAAATTCAAAATTTGAAATAATCATTAAAAAAAAATCCACTTACTTCTTCTTCTAGCAGTTTTTGTACATAATGTGTTATAAGGTATTCATATATGATCGTTTTCATCGATAAATAAAGCCGTCGGAAATACTTGGAATATGCATTTGAAATTAAAAGAAAGATTAGTTGGAGGTAAATAAAAGAAACAATGAGTTGTTGTAAATATTACTTGATTGCATTTTTTGGAATATGTTTTCTTACACAAGTAATATTTTATAATGAAGAGGGCACAAACTGTACCAAAAGTCAAAAAGAAGGGAAGAGAGGAAAGTTTAGAAATGATCGAAGAAATTGAGAACAAGATCAAATAGTTAAAAAAACTTACAAATAGTCCAATTCTTCTTATTCTTCAAGTTCGTTCAAATACTATCAATGAAGATACTGAATATGCATTTTAAATGATTACAAAGATAGTTGATTGTACTTTTGGTAATATATTTTTCTTTTGTGGAAATTGAGATGTATTTTTTTAGTGTCATATTCCATTCTGAAGTAGCACATTTAGCACTTTACAAAAAGTAATGTTCAATTTTACAAAAAAATGAAAAAAGGCAAAAACTATCGATAAATGTAACTAACCTAAATTAACTACTTGCTTTCGTCTACTTTCTTTAAGTTGTCTCTGTACCCTAGGTACATTGTCAATTCCACATAGCATATCATCATCAATTTTCACTGTCTCTAATGCTCTCGTGAAACTGAAAATAGAAGATGTTATAGGTTATATGTTATATGTTAAATGTTATTGATGATTTAGAAACTGGAAGACACTTTTCAACTTTGTATGTACAAGATGTTTTTTCATTTTATTCTCAGAACATATCAATAAATAAAGTATTCTTTATTTGCATTATATAATCAACAAAGATAGTTTCATGTGAAGTCCTGAGTGTACTTATGGAAATCGAACTGAAAAATGACACATGACAAGATGTGGACCATATTGATTGAAATCTACATATGTCTAGTGTTAAGTTTCATCTGAAGGGTCTTCTCCAGTGGCGTCGCGAATGGATGACAAGTGTAGGGGTGGGTGGGGATGTACAAACGAAGTGTAACAACCCCACCCCCTCTATCAACGTCACTTGTCTTCTCAAAAAGGTTTTCATATTTTATGACAGAAGATGTATTTCAAGGTAAGGATGTTAAGAAATGTGAAAGGTGTAAAAGTTCATGTTCTTCTATCATAAAACAAAGGGGGTTGCTTTCTTTCTTTCTTGCTTTCTTTCTTTTTGCATGTGAGTTTCTAACGCAAGGAAACCTTGCAAGAAGTAGGAGGATAGGTGTTGTAGAAAACTTATAGTAGTAGAAGCTTTTATCGGGCATTGGGTGCAACTAGGAAATCGAACAACGAGATATCTAGAATAGTATGATGGATTCCTATTGAAATTAAATAGAAATCTTTTATATAACAATATATATTAGTATATCTAATGAATCGTTACAGAATGATATTTGTCAACGCTTTATGACACAAATAAAAGAACATCTTCGTGCCTCCACTACAACT
>JAUKPT010002033.1:0-12222 GCA_032273505.1 Nanomia bijuga | reverse complement strand
TCCCCCCCCCCCCACCCCCGCGGGAAAGAAATGAGCACAATTTGAAGAATAGGGGAGAAATGAACGATTTCTAAACAATGAATAAATGAGAAAAATAGCAAAATTTGGGAGGGGTGAGAGCGAGAGTTTAGCAAAAATATTTACCGGTAACATACCGGGAGCTCCAAAAAGAAGTGTACAAGATTGAGATAATATTAATAGCCAGCTATTTATCGTTTCTTTAAAACATTATTTTTTAATGACGATATCATGACAAGGCATTATTTACAAATACTGTTGTAGCATACCGTTAATCCTCGATTAAGCGCCGCGGCGCTTATTCAAAACTCAATTTTTTTATGTGGCGCTTATTTTGAGGGCGGCGCTTATTCAAAAAAAAATATTTCAGGCAAATATTTATTAATTTCTCTTTAACTACTTAGTCAAACAACCAACCTTCATCGTGTGCTGTATGAAGAAAAACTAAATAAAGTCATTTTGAAATAGATATAGAACATTTTGATTAGAAAAAATTGCCAAGTCCTCTCTCTATTTTCCTATAACAGATAATAACTCTATTAAACGCCGCATTTCACAATTAAGGTGCGACGCTTAATCGAGGGCGGCGCTTATTCGAGGGCGGTGCTTAATCAGGATTGACGGTATGTTCTTTTCAAATAAGGAGAGAATTTAATTTGTCATTGCACTAAATTCTACCCGCCCCCGACGTGTAAATCAGAGAACTATTGCTTACTTAAAGGTGACATTTTTTTATTTATTTTTTTCATTTGCCATTTTACTTTCATTTTTAGCTACGTGCAAGGAGAAGAACGTCGCTGAAGTAAATGCTAAAAAGGTAGAAAATCCTTAATTTATGGCTTATTGGTGGGGTTGGGGGGGGGGGGTTGGGGGGAAGGGTCCTGTTGACAGAAGTTGATAAAAACGTAAAATGTAGTTTGATGTTATTCTTTCTCTGTCACGGAGATGCATACAGGGTAACGTTGCAAGGTAAGTCGTGTAAGCGAACTTTCATGTAATGAAAGATATTTCTTCGAGGTTCTGTTTGCATGACTTTGCATAAGGGATTCAGTATATTAGAATTAGAAATATATTGCATCCTCAATAACACATATGCAATAAAGAGAAAAAAAAACAAAAACAAAAATAAAGTAAAATGACCAAGGTTTTATTTAAAGGTAAATAATAACAGAGGTAAAGGACTCTGAGGACTAAATATATAGAGTAACCCCTTAGAAGCAAACAAAAAGAAAAGATAAAGAAAATTCATCATCATAATGATAATAGTAAATAATAAATATATTCATGTATTCACTCATAATACGAGGGATGAGTCTGAATATACACTATTGATTGGTTAAATTCTATATGATAGAATCTGATTGGTTTATATGAAAATGTCACAATTTGATGTCGTTTTTTTGTGAGATTTTTTTAGTAATCCAATCCACTGAAAATGAACTAGAAGAACTAGACGTGTTTTTTTTTTAGCTGATTAATTATTCATATTAAGTTTAAGTTTTTTATATCATGTGGTGAGCTCCTATGATAGATTATCCTTGCAATTTCTTTTCGATATCTCCGCTGAAGAGATAGGATTCGAGTATTGAGATTTTCTTATTCGCTTAGACAAAGATTTTTATTGAATGCTTTAGTTGAATATATAACGGATTGAATGAATGGTTTTAATATACATAGATGAATAGATTTTGTATTGAAATCAGTTAAAAGAAAAATATAAAAACCTTCAATAAAAAAAATCGAGCTCTCCAATATTCCTAATACTTCATTAGAAAAGGTAAAAGAGTTTGAAATAACGCTTTAAAGAGTCATTCCCCATTTTGCGCATTACCCATTAAAAAGTAGAAACACGTGTTACTTATGTGTCCCATCACAATTGATATCAGGAAAAGTACACAGATCATTTTCAAATACGGATAGAAATATATTCTTAGACCAAAAAAATATGTGTGGTTCCGGTTACATAGGTTTGACAGGGAAGGGTCGGTCGGATTTTTTATTTTTTTATTTTTATTTTATTTTATCCTATCGGTTTATAAGAAAAAATGCCTCCATATTTTGAATACTTATTAAGGATGGAACGTTATTCGGACGAATAAATAAGTGTTTACTCCTCAACGTTCCTTTTAACCCCTAACGATTAGGTTGAAGTTGAAGACAAATCTGAATCTTTGTGCGCTCTTTGACAAGAGAGAGAACAATAGTTGATCAAAATAAAAATCACGATTCTTTCTTCACTCAATATGACAATAAGACAAAAAAGAAAATCGTCAATTTAAAATTTTGATCGCGAGTAGGAAAATAAAATCTTTCGGGTTGGCCATTTTTGCACCAAAAAGGGTGACGTCGGGTAACCGGAACCACACATATTTTTTTTTTTTTTTGGCCTGATAAAAAAGAAACGTGTTTGCTAATAATCCGTACTGCAGCCAATCCTCTCCTTCTCTGACCTACACGCTTTTTTTTTTATAAGGATATACTTTGTAAGAATATCCGAGATGAAATTTGACGAAAAGTAAAGAATATGCTAAAAATACCGCCATTTTGAATTTATCTCAAAGACTTAATTTTTACTTTCAATCCAAAATCTGATTTTGATTCATAATAAAGGATTTTCGTGAAAAATTGAATGAAAATCAAAAATCTAGGGAAATAATTTTTAATTATATTCCTCCTCTACATGATGTGTTTGTATACTAAGAAAATGCTAAGAATAAATGAGGATAGAACATCTTGAACACCAAAAACACAATTCTTCTTATAAAAAGAAAAGCGTGTATTCATTTACCTTAATCTTTATTTTCACCGGTTCTATCAAAATCAAGTAATCCCTCATCTCCTCACTTGATCTTCTCATCTCTCTTCTCAAATCGGATGGAAAAAGTGTATTCGAGACATTTTCTATTTTCTAATTCTTTTCAGAAAACACAGATTTACAAGTGTCTTTTGCTTCTAAAATAATTCTTGATTATTAAAAATTTATATTTGTTTTTGAGAATTCCGTAATTTCATCAAAATGATTTGTACTCGTTAAAACGAAAACGAAAGAGCACTTTTCAAACATGCAAGTCTTTTTAAAGAAATGCCGAAGGGCTTGTCGGTAAATTGGTTCGTTGGTTCAAAATGACATCATCAAGAACCTAGTTGGTTCACTTAAAATCATTTTCGTGATTTTGAGTTCTGACAAATGTACAATTGTGCCATTTATTAAATAACCAATCATATTTTAGATGATGTCATTTTGAACCAATCGAGCGAAGAACTTACCACTAATCCAATAGTCAAAATTCCTATAAAGGGATTGAATCCCATCACATTTTCATTTTCTTTCATAAACTCATAACTTATTCATGTTATTCATAATTTTTTATTTCAATAAAATAATAAATAAGTAAATAAATGAATGAAGAAAGGCGAACAGAATAATGAGAGAGAGAAATGCTGTTTTGTACTCTGTATGTATGTGCGATGAAGGTGATAAAAGAACTGGTAAATTCTTAAATTCTTCTCACTATGGTTTCAATGGTTAATATTTTGACCAACATCCCCCCCCCCCACCCCCCCGGGGTTGGGTTTGGAGGGAAGTAGGTTAAATTTGGAAATTAGGGAGACAAATAAAGCGATTTCTATTGTTTCGCACGTCCTAGAACCGGGGCAGAAATAAGACATTTTTGGCTATAATATTAACCGTTGATAGGCTTCCTCCAAATGTGATTGGTTGGTTTGTAACTGCTAAAGATGTGATTAGGATTTTTTTTTAACAGTTAGCAGGATTGGAATATTCTGCAGATGAGTTTTTTGTCCACTGCTGGCAACATTCCTGAAAATTAAAACTTTTTTTGCCAATCTTTTCTTTTATTAGTGAATCAGTTTTTTGATATTTGTTGTTTTATTTTCAACTATGAAAATCCAAACTTTCGTTTTTATATTTGGAATTGGTTGGCAAAAATTGACTAACATTTTTGCCGACTATATTTTTTTGCCGACTATATTTTTTTGCCGCATTGCTTTTTTGTATGAAATAAAGATTTTGGAATTTGTACGCTTCTGTACTTGTAAAATTGTAAACTTTCACAAAGCTCATCTATGACAATTTTAGAATAAAAAAATAGCGTATTTTTCTGTATACTTTTCTGTATTGTTTTTAGTTTGATAAAGGTAAGGTGGACACTTTCAAATAAAACAATCATGCATAGCATAGAAGCTTATGACGTCATTAGAAGCGGAAATGAACCCTAAATTGACCCTTATAAAATTTTAGAATTTCTTAAATTTTAATTTTCTAACTTTCATAAATTTGTGCTTTAGTCAAAAAATTGGTAGAATAACATACTAACGTACAGATAAAAGTGTTTTCGTCGACGCATTGGCTCAGTGGTTAGGTTGCAGGTTTCTCAATGAAACCACCCAGGATCGATCCCTCCTGGATCCCCGTAATTTAATTAAATCAATCACTGAAATAATGTCCGCCACAAGTGATCCCTTGTGGTGCGTTAAATTCGACAATGAATTCCGTTAAATGGTAAATGTTGTATATGGGTCGTTAAATGTTGATCCATCCCCGTTAGTAGAGCTTTTTATATACTGCCTCTATCGGGAATATCTTTGTAAATGGATGAAAATCATATAAAAAAACTGTTTTCTACTGACTGACTGATATGCAGACATATACATGCTTACGTCCAAGAGACTGATACTGTTATCATCAGGGGTGATTTTTTAATGTTTTTTCTTTTTTATCATGTTCTCATCTTTATTCAGGCGATCCTAATAATCGAATTATTTCCCGACGTTATCGAGAGGAGGAGTTGTCGAAATAACGTCCAATGACGTTATCTTTACCCTCTTTTCAAATTATAACTCACCACTAATAAATCAAGTGTGATTGATTGGCGCTTATTAAGTACTGGTTATCAATCAGGATCACATTTTAAGAATTTAATACTTGACTACTTCGATGGAAAATTCGCACGTATCTTTATGTGCCGTCGACAAATGAGATAAAATTCGCCGTTTGATTGGTTCAAAGTTACATCAGATAATGACATGCCTCTTCACTGTACATAAAAATCATTTTAAAAAATGGTTTCTCTCTTTTACCTCTGTTTGCAACTTCGTATTTTTTGTGATAGTTGGCACACATAAAGACCATGATAACATCTAACTGTTGCTAAAACAAGAAGTCATAATTTTTCATTACTTCGCTAGTTTTTTAATGCTTTAGCAAAACCGAAAGTACCTCATAGTTCCAAGAAGAGTCAACCATTTGGTTTGAAAATTAATTCTGAAGACATTATTTGATAATATAAAGTTTCCTTGAAAAAATGAGGGCAAAAGAATTACCGGAAGGCACTGAACTAGATTTTTATGTACAGTGAAGAGGCCTGTTATTATAGTACGCCATGCCTGAAATGTACTTGATTGGTTGAAAGTTCATCATCAAGAATTTGATCGTGGTTTTATTTTAAAATGCCATCCATCATTTGGTGTTTTATTAAAAAAATATTTAGGCGAATCAATCTTGCTGATGATGTGATGCTCAACCAATCACACGCTGCTTTTGCCCATCATATTTTTCAGTCTAACTTCGGATAAGTTTAACATGTGGGTTCAACTTATCGGGAGCAGTGGCGGATCTGGATTAATTTCTGAGTGTCTTCAAAATTGATATTTGCCCCATTTTAGTGGGAAATTTTGAAAACTAAAGCACTTGATACGCATGGAAAAGAATGAAAGCACCTATTTCCCACAGTGTTTGCCTTTATTTTGAACCCAGTTTAACAACTTAGTCTTGAGTAATAAAAACCTGCCATAAATATTTGTTCTCGAGTGTTTTCATGAAGACACTGAAGATAGTTCAGATCCGCTACTGATAACAGTACCACGTTTATTATCGACGCAACTATTTCCGAGTATTTCGCGCACCCCACGTGATAGTCTTAAGTAATAAAAACCTGCCATAAATATTTGTTCTTATCATAAACGAGTGTCTTCATGAAGACACTGAAGATAGTTCAGATCCGCTACTGATAACTGTACCACGTTTATTATCGACGTAACTACTTCCGAGTATTTTGCGCAACCCACGGGATTTTTTTTGTCTGTTCCATCTTCTTTTCTCGTTTGGAATTATCGCCAAAATCTCGGTCGTTTGATTGGTTAGAAATAACGTCATCATGGAGTTTATTGGTTCAATTTAAAATGTTACAATTTGATGTTTTGTTAAACGCAAATGTTTCTACATGGACCAATCAGAATCTTGATGATGTAATTGGTAACCAATTAAGTGGTTGAATTATTCTTGATTTTGTAACATTCCTCATCAATATAATATTGCAAAATGATGAAATATATAGGCTGTGCAGGCTTCACCGTGGTTGTGAGTTTTTTCAAAGCCTTCCCATAACTATTACCCTTCCATTTGATATGATATATGTATAGTAAATAGACATTCATCCGTTTAAAACTCATTTCGTTGCTATACTATTCATTTTAAAACACATTTTAGAATTATCTATATTGAACTATATATAATTGCATAACAAATCTGTAATTGCATATAACAAATCTATAATTGCATATAACAAATCTATAATTGCATATAAATCGTCTATTTAATTACCCTGGATTTGTTGTGAGAGCTTTCAGTTTAGTTACTAACCGTTAAGTGTCGCGTAGAATTTCGATTGTTAAAATGGTAGGTGGCTAGATTTTCGTTGACTGCTAGTTGCACGCTTGTGCAGGGAATAAGGGCCATGCTGGTCTCGAAAAACATTTCCGTTCAGAGTATACGATTCAAAAAGGTTTTCATATTTTTTATTCAAACCAATAACAGAATACACAAATTGGTAATTTCTTAAAACTTCCATGACATTGTTTAGTTAAAATAACAAAAATTTCGACTTCAAAATAGTTGTTTTATTCGCGCACTAGTTTTCAACTGCTTTTTAGCAAATTGTGTTTCTTGCATGATAATGATTTTAACTTGACGAAACATTGGTAGGTACTAAAACAATTAATTTATATTCTATAGACGTGTCTCTAGTTAGTTAATAAGTTGGTGTTTAATGAGACGTGTTTTAAAAAAGCGAGGGTCAAATTATGCATCATTGAAAAGCTTATTTTTCAGATTTTTTCAACTTCGTTGTTGTATGGTCTTACTGGCATCATTTTGGATGTGTAGAAAATATCTTCAGACCTGCCAGTTACATTAGATGCCTTTGTGGGGCTTCTCCTTGAACTTTATAAACCTGACTCAAGAAATATAAAATAAATAAATAAATTCTTCGTTTAAAGAATATTCTTTGTTGGATTACCTTCTGTGTTAGGTGATACATCATTGCGACACGTTTATAAGTTTATATCAAACCTTACGTAAACAAAACACGTAAATTGTGTGGTATTATAACTTTCGACTACGACTAAGTCATTAAAACATCAAGGTATCTTCTCAGAGTTTAGCCTACTTAATACTATTGATTGGTTGAATATTACATCATCAAGATTCTGATCGGTTCATTTTTCAAAATAATATCATTATTTTTGAGTTTGAGATGAGCCAATGAAATCTTCATGACGATATATTCAACCAATCAATTGATTAAATTAGACGATGATCCTTTAATAGACACCAAAAGAAATTGTTGAAATATTTGCGGATTATCGCATTTCTTTTGATGTCACACGTTCGAAATACCTTATCAGACATCTGGCATTGTACGCACGAGAGAGAGAGAGAGAGAGAGAGAGAGAGAGAGAGAAATTAAGAAAGCATCGTGAAAACATTGTAAAAATAAAAGATCAGTGGTATTATTTATAAATCTGTCTTTAGATTTTGTAAGCATTATAGTAAGAGCTTATATGGAAACCAGCAATAGGAACTGTCGTAGAAACACTATTGGAATCCGGCTTACCTGGTTTCTATTCATTGTTTCGCTTTAACTGGTAATACATATAAAACGGAAACTCTTTTGCTACTGAAGGAATATTAAGAAGTTTGACTTTCTTGTTATTGATTGATTTGAACCGTTGAAAGGTAATCACTTGAAAGCAGAGTGCACGCATGCGCGCATACAAACAAACATATTCAGTGTGAGAGTGCGCGGTGAATTCATCTTCTTATGTAAGTGCCAGTAGAGTGGATTACAACAATAACGTAAATTAAAAATGGTAGGTTGATTTGATGCACCAAATACTAATTATTAGGCCAGTCAAATTAAGCTCAAATATACTTCAACATATTGCAAAACATAACAAACCACCGTTTTTCATCTACTTTTCATGTGTAATCTAGCTATCTAATCCATTTTTTAATTTGAACATTTTAAAAGTGCACTTTTTTATAGGGTTTTTCTATCGCCCTTTTTATACTAGGATGGACAAAAAGACCCCACAAATAAGGTTTCCACAATGAATTTTTCTTAGGACTTTTTTTTGGTGATGCTAAATATTATTGACTATGAGAATTTACAAAAAAATAAACCTTTACAATTTGATGCACCCTAAAACCTAATTTGACTGGCCTAATCTTTTTAAATTATGACAATTATGTAAACCTGAGTTTAACCTGGGTTGATGCCAAGATTATTGATGGAAGAGACATGTTCGTGTTTATCGATTTTAAGTCCCATCTGCTGTTTCGTCAGCTAATCAAAAATTCCGAGTATCTCTCTGTCACGTCATACTTAGGCCAAGCAAAATAAAATCCTTGATTTTCATCCCCGCGCTAATCTATAAAACATTTTTCTTAAACTTCTTTTTTCCATATTGTTTCACCTTTAAAAATATATTTTACTCCAAGAGGCATTGCTCCTGTGCTGTTCGATTCACTGTATACAAGCAATTACTTAAAACAAACGCAGATAACGACGTTTTTAAACATTGCTATGGAAGGGAAGGGTGTCTACCGACTGCTACTATACTTCTCTTATTGGGCCCTTGATTCGGGGTGAGGGCGTTGTATGTATTCTAGAAGATACATTGACCTTTATTTTGTTTATATGTGAGTTTTAAAAAAATAGAAATAAAATCTTCCCGCCCACCCGTACCCTTTCACAAGAAAAAAAGAACCAAGAATCAATGATTTGTTTTTATTGTAACGCCTTAACCCTATTCTTCATGGGAGGGGGTAATTTCTACCCCCCCCCCCTCTCCCAAATAATCTCATTTCCTGAAAAATTCAAGTCCGTAAATGGTCTGGTTCCCATGTTACAGACATTTTGTCGGGTGGTATTCATCAGTCATTTTGGTATTTTTTGGTCAATTTTTCTGGAAAATTGTCAATTTTTATTTATTTTTGTGTCTGTGTTTTCAATGGCAATCAACGATCAATTCCCTTTCATTTGATGGGTCATTCACAAAAATTAGATCATCTGAACACTTATTGGCACTTTTTGGTCAAAATTTTCTGAAAAATTGACAAAAAGATGCTGACGCCAGCATTTTTTTTTATTTTCTTAACTAGGCATAAATGACTTGTGTACCAAAAATCATCACTTTATCATGATTTTTACAGAAGTTAGTTAGGGGGCAGTTTGTACCCCCCCCCCCATGACTCTAACGTACATAAAAAATCCCATGAAGAATAGGGTTAAGATACACCCTTTTTTTTATAAGAATGATGTTTTGGGGTTCAAGATGATTATTCCTAACTTTTTGGCCAAATTCATCCTGACATATTCTTAGCATATTCTTAGTATACACATCATGTATAAGAGGAAGGATATCAGAATTTATGCCCTAAATCTTTGTTAATTCAATTTTTAGTCTTTAACAAGGTTTTGTGTACATTAAATAGCCTGCTTTGTTTTATCACTTCCTTCTTTTTAACGTTATGACGTCTTCACATGGGAAAGTAATCTGTGCATTTAATAGTCTGCTTTGTTTTATCATTTCTTTCTTTTAATGGTGTGAATATGCTTAGCTTGGCATAAAACTTCAAGATAAATATTATTCTGAAGGAAAATTGGAGATGACGATATTCTTAGCATATTATTAATTATTATAGTTATAAATGAAAAAGCGTGTATTTCCCCCGCTAAGAGCTCGAGTCGAGTGCACTTTTTGCATCATTTGCAATGACACTCGTTTGAAATGACACTCGACTCTATTATCCTCGTCCCACATCCAGTAAGTATCTCGCGAAGACGATGCTTAACTTAGGAATCAACTTTGTCCAATTTAAACTGTTGATTGGTTGAATATTACATCATGAAGAATCTGATTGGTTCACTTTAGAATGTCAGAATTCAGTTCAAAAGTGACATCATTTTCAAATGAACCTATCAACAGCCTTCGATTAGTTTTGAGTTGCTTGACTCACATGAAAGATGACGTCATCGAAGCATGTCGTCACGTTACTGATGAGAATCTTGACAAGGGGGAGGAGTCGAAACGATTATAACCGGTAAAGAAACCGTTATCTTTAGTTAATTTCATCCACAGAAATAGAGATGGCTTTCGATGCTAGGTCAAATCAGGTCGAATCAAATGAGTTCGTCAAAAAAAGATGAGATTACTTTAGACACATTTTTGGCTCGAGTATAGGGGATCATCTCAAAAGTTTTTCTAATCTAGACTGTTGATTGGTTACATCATAAAGAAGCTGATTGGTTTATTTTAAAATAGACTATTGAATACTCAAAAATTCCAAGGATTACATTTCTTGGACCTTGGTATCATATATGTTCATATAATAAGGTCATATTATTTAGGGGACATCTCAAAAAGATTTTCATATTTTTTAACAGAAAATGTCTATTAAGAATTTACCCTCACTCCCCCTCCCCCTCTTCTTAACCCGCGGTGAGGAATGGGGGGAGGGGTAAAACTACCCCCCTCCTTGATATAAAATCCTTCAAAACTCGGATATACGAAATAATTTTTTTTTTTTTATGTGATTGAAATATCAAATTACATAACATATGAAATTCAATCAAATTAAACATGAGGAAGTTTAAGAAAGAAGGCTTTTGTGTGAAGTTTTAACGCTCCTTCTTTTGTTAAAAAAACACTCGCACTTACTTAACTAATAATTTTATAAATTTTAACAAAAACTTTGAAAGTCTTGAATTGTGTTGATAATATTTCATACGTTTTTTTTACTCGGTACAATTAGTGGAGCACTGTTTTTTAGAGGGGGGTCAAATTACCCCCCCCCCCCTCTCATTCACGTCGACCATTGAAAATATAGGATTCCTCACCGCGGGTCAACAGAAAACCATAAATGATTGCAACAATATCATTCTACTTTTTCCTATTTTTCTTAGGGGAAAAGCGCAAAATGAAGACTCTTAAAACGTCATTTCAAACTGTTTTCCCTTTTTTATTGAGATAATAGAGACATTAGAAAGCTACATGTTATCGAAAGTTTTAAAAGATTATGCTCGGCCCCCGCCCCCTTTACTTAGAAAAACCTTTTTGAGATGTCCCCTTCGACTAATTAATGATTGCTCAAATTGTGACATTTTGAAACAAACCAGTCAGATTATTTGGTAGTGAACCAATAGTATTCTTGATGATGATGTAATGTTCATCCAATCAATACATTTTGTTTAGAGTACCGACGATGAACCAGCAGTCGCGTGTGCTGACGACGAGGAAGCAAAAGGTGAACTTTATTTATTTATTTATTTTTCATTCATTAAATAATTACAAACATAAAAGAACAGAACAGAACAATGTACATTTGTAAAATTATTTTGCTTTCTCTTTACAGTTAACTAGTAACAAAATTACTATTGATAAAAAGGGTTGAGCTTTCACTTCACACTGTGCGCATGCGCGCGTGTGGTAGTCGGTGTGACGTCAACTAATAAATACAGCAGTGAATTAACCCACTAAGGAAGTGTTCTTTTTTGATAAACCACTAACCCAGATCCTAATTTGAAAAAGTCAGGGAAAAAGTCAGGGAAAATGAGAATGAGAAAGTCGGTGAAAAGGCAGGGAAAATATTTTGCCATGGTAAATATATTTTGGATCAATCAATTGATCTTCTTAATTTTGTGAAAATTTTATTTTGAAGTATGCATATTGCCAAGGTTTGTTTGTTTGTTTTTGCGATATGACCATCATAGACTTTACTAAATGACCCATTTTCCTGAAATATTTAGGCGTTAAATTTGTTTATCAACGATTGGGTCAGGGAAAATCATATGTAATTCAGCCTATTTTCCTGGAAAAAGGTATGTTTTCAGCCAAAAAAAG
>JAUKPT010002032.1:0-13948 GCA_032273505.1 Nanomia bijuga | reverse complement strand
CAACAAAATATTGCAAATATTGTTCACTTTAAAAATCATTTTTGGCCATAATATTTCGTAATTTTTTTAGGGGGGGATTACCAAAATGTGGCCCTATTTTCTAGGTGGGGTTGAGGGGGGTTGTGTTTTCTAGGGGGGGTTCCAACCCCCCATGAAACTATGAGGAAGATAAGAAGTAGATAAGGAGAGAACAAAAGGTGGATAACAAAAGACGATAAAAAGGGCATATGAAAATAGAGATATATATAAAAGAATTTGGACAGACCGTTCAACACAGGCAGAAGAGTCTAGATAATCGCTGGAGAGGACAGTCAGAAAAACATGTGTGAGTCGAGTGGAATGCTTTCATGTTAAATATAAAATAATATAGATACTTCGACAAATCCGAGGTAAAGATATGCTGATATAAATAAATAGAAAACTAACACACATTTAGAAATACCTATACTGTCGTAAGACGATTTAATTAATAAGTAAAGACGCAGTTCTCCACGACTCACACATACCACCCTCAAAGTCACTTAAGAAAAAGGAGAGGAAAGCTCGTCAGTCGTCCACAAAGTCGTTTGATCAAAAGCAGATTGGAACAAGGAATTCGACGGACAATTTGAGACACGTTGATCAGAGTTCAACAGACCATTTGAGACACATGGACACGAGAATACGTAGAATGAACAGATTTAGCAAAAGGACGACATTCATTCAAACGCTTATAAGATGACTTGAACGAATAATGCGTATCAATTTCACTCTCAGAACTGTGAGCTTACATGAACACAAGGAAATCGTAAGAATTAGTTTATCTTATATATCCTACGCTCAGTTTGCCGTTTATTTCTTTAGGAATTCTTTATAATGAAAGAAAGTTAATTTCACTGTTATTATATAGCGAATTCCCTGTCTGGACTAAATTCGATAACGTATCATTCACTCAGGGACCCTCAAGATAACCCTGCTAGCGAGCATATTCTTTTCCTAGCAGATATCGCAACACCATGGAGAGCATTTTGATGAAATGTTGAATTATTTTATTAATGAGTTTTGAGTGTGCAATCGTTTAGTTTTAGTTATCATTCTTTCTAGTGTAACGATAGAATAATTATTCTGGTTTTAACAGTGTGTAAAAAATGTTTTTTAAAAACATTTGTTGTTCGTATTAGTAAACATAAAACGTTACAATCAGATGAATATTATTTAACACATTTCAAGAACAACTCATTTGCAACGGGCATATTTCAAGACTGAAAAGGCAACCTACATAAGGATAATAACTTGTTTTGACTGCGCATTCGTAAAATATCCTGTGTTAAGTGTTCTGTGAACAAAATGTAAAGAAAAATGTTAGATAGTAATATAGTAGTAGTTTCAACCAGTTATATAAATATATATATTTTTGATGGCTTTTCAACTAACCAAGCTTACTCCATTGCATTGTTCCCAAACAAACTAATACGGTATGGTATTACAATGACCTGTTAACACTTCAATCCTGAATTAGAACAAGTTAACTGAGCTTGCCAAACAGCGTTTTACCTTCAGCGTTTGCACATAAAACAAGGGGGAAGCACAGTAGAATTTCCGAACAACTTAATGTGAATTTTTATTGGTTTTTTATAGATCTCATTGAAAATTGTCATTGTTTAAACAAAAATCTCTTACACTTTTTCAGAGAGTGATACACAAGATAAGCAACGACAAACTGATCCATCCCAAACAACAGTACTAAGCAGCATAATTTGAACATAATTAACAGCAAAGAACTTTAACTGATCACACCAAACAGCATCGCTTTCAAGCTTACAAATCAGTGTAACTCGTAGATAATTAACAGCAAAAAACTAACTGATCCATACCAAAACAGAAATTTTTTAACTGATATCTCCAACAGCATTCCTTCTGAGCTTATTAATCAGCGTAACTCGTACATAGTTAACAGCAAAAAACTAACTGATCCATGCCAAAACATCATTGTTTCCGAGCTTACCAATCCACATAACTCGCAAAATTAACAGCAATTCTGATCCACGCCAAACAGTGTTGTACCCAAGATAACCAATCGGCGTAACTCGTACATAATAAACAGAAAATAACTGATTACGTCAAAACAGTGTTGCCCTTGACTGTACCAATTGGGCGTAATTTGTACACAAATAAACTTAATGAAAAACAATTAACTAATCATGCCAAACAGCATTGAGCATGAGTGTATTGAACAGGTTAATCCATTCATCAACGAATCGCAAAAAAACTATACTTAACGAGTGTTGACAATGGCGGGTATGTGTGTGTTGTTGGCTTGTGGTCATGGTTGTGTGGTTAGATTCAATACATTAATCTATTATCCAATGTATATTGCAAATTATAGCACAAAGTATTGTGATATAAAACGAGGCGTTGCAATATACCACGAAGGACGAGTTGGATAATAGATTTATCATACACATACAAACATTTTGAAAAATATAAAAGAAATTACTTTGTTTACATAATTTCTTACTCAATAGTTTCAATATTAAGTTTTTTTTCTAGTTCTTACAAATATTTGTTTTTTAGAAATCTCAAAGAAATTGATTATTAATGATAAACGGCTATTAAGAACTAATGAATTATAGTGAAACGCATGAGGTTTAATTACTTAAGAATTACATTTTTATAAAACAGATGAATCAAATGCACGAAAATTTAAATTCACGAAAGTAAGAGAAATCTTGAGAATAAACTGCATGGCAATATTGAATGTACAATATTGAACATACAATATTCCCATACTTTATTGCCATACTATATTGTTTATTATTGTATGGGCAAAGTGTGTGATAATAAGGTTGTTTTTTACAGTAGCTGACTTGGCCAAAAAATTTTCAGAATTATGAAAACTAGTGGCTTTCAAAAATTGTGTCGTTTCGTTTTTTTCTGCCTCGTTTTAGCTCTTTTCGGGTTTTGGGTTGTTTCTGGTTGTTTCAGGTCGTTCCATGTTATAGTATGTACTACGGTTGAACGAACATAATTTCAGTATTAGATAATATTAGGATAAAAAAACTCATTAAGAGTTAAAATCAAGGAAAGGTGTGGCCAGTGTAGGAAGAATGATTACGATTATTCCTTCAAGAATCCGGGCCATACGAAGCACAGGGTAATAATTTTTGGGTAGTGGTCTCACTAACCGAAAAATAAGTAAATGTCAGTTAGTCACAATAGTTTTTACCCTAATTTGATGCCCCCTGATGTAATTTTATTTTCTATCTTGTATTGATAAACAAAGAAACAGCACGTCCAAACTAGGGTCCATTTTAATGTTAAAGTTATATAAGACTGGTGTTATATTTGAAGAGAATGAATGAATTAACATATGTTAAAACTGATTGAAAATAATTTGTTTGGGTCCAGACTAGGGTACACGTTATGTAGGTTGGTGAAACAGTTTGTTATTATTTATGATATAATGAATTAATCATTGAGCTTACAAAGCTTGCCTTCTTTAACTCCTCTACTTATTTCCATATTTCCATATTTCTCATTTTTACTTTTCAAGTTTTTTAAATCTTTTTTAATTTTAAGGGATTGTATCACGTTCTGGAACACTGACTTATGAAGCAGTCCACCAGACCACTAATGTAGCATTAGGACAATCACTCTGTATCGGTGAGTATTTTTCTGGCAAGGGAATATTTTAACAACCTAGCATAATAATAGAGCACATATTTGAACAACTGAATGTTTATGTTAACAATAAATGTTTAAGTCACTTTATTTTAAGGAATTGGTGGAGATCCGTTCAATGGTACAAATTTTATGGATTGTTTGGATATATTTATTAAAGATCCAGAAACTAAAGGTGAGAATTTTGTGTAAGAATAGTAAAAATATTCTTTGGAGGATATAGAAATTTGAACATTTCAATGGAGAATCTAACCTTACCTCTCTTGATCCATGTTATAGTAAGAGAAAATAAAAATAAAGTGTATGTAGAAAGCAAGTAAATTCTTAACAGGGCTTTACTAATCTGTAAAGGAAGTACTGACAAATTTTGCCTGCCAAGGAGAGCGAGGACTAAAGGAAATATCTGTCATTCAAGAGTCTGAGTTTTATTGAATTGGTTTTATTAAGAGGAATGAGCCGATTGATTTTAATTTGAAACCACGCCTCTGATCAATACTTTTGAGGATTGAGTTGCTGAATGGTTATGTCAGATTTGTAGGCAGGGAAAGGGTCTACTAACTTATCTTGTTGACAGCTGAGCATTGTTTTACTTCTACTACCCATCAGACTTCTGAATAAGGTTTTGTGTAGGTGAGCTATTAATCACTCTCCTCAAGTCAATCTAGGTGCACTATTAGTTACACTGTTTCAAAAACTCCATATTTAATCCACTACAAAATGTCAATTTAAGAGATTTTTTTTCATCTTCTGCATTTCTTGAAACAAGACTTATTTTTCAACTGGTAGACTATTCATCTGCAAAAATTGTTTCTCTGTTTTTATCCTTTCAATCTGTCATCATTATTGCTTTAGCTATTATCATGATTGGTGAGATTGGTGGAGCTGCTGAAGAAAAAGCTGCTGATTTCCTTAGGGAGCATAATGTTGGCTCAAATAAGAAACCAGTTGTTGGATTTATTGCCGGTCTAACTGCTCCACCAGGGAGACGCATGGGTACGTATTTATAGTCGAGAAGTAAGCTACATTGTCCTCAGCTGTATACTGTGGTATGCCATTTCTTGTTAAAATTGCTTCACTGATGTAGGTAATAGAAAATGGAAACATAAGTAGTTCAAAAGTGCTGGTTTAACGTAAGGGAGACATTCTGATTGTTTCCTAGAATTCATGTGACTGCTTTGTCAAGAATGGCAAGCCAGATATTGCTTTATCGAAATTGGTAAACGTGATAGAGGCCGTATTACCAAAACTAATCACTGCCCTGCCCCTAAAATGGGACATTGACCCCTTCAATCCACCAAAACTAAACATTGTCAGATAAGGTTAAAAATTGATACTATAATTAATTTGAGAATGGAGAACCCATATGTTACTGGTTTTGGGCTATATGACACTTATCTCATTAATTATGCATGGAAATGACCAAATGGCAAACAACATGGTGCTGCATGGTGGGATCAGGTTGAAAATTGGTACTAGAGCTAATTTAGAGGTGTAGAATCTTAAAATTGATGGATCCAAAGTCTAAAAAGAAACATTCCCTTCAATCAGTCATAAAAATCGGCAGTGGAATCTTCAAAAGTGTGACCCACTTAAGTCACATGGGTTACATGGTTTGGAAGAAGATTGTCAAGTCTATATACAAAATCATATGGTACCCTGTGCATTCTTCGCAAGGAATAAGACTAGAAAAATAATCTGTAATGATTCTTAGCTCTCAAATATAATCTTATAATCATAAGCATCATGCAAGCATAAAATCCTAAATAAAAACAGTTTGTTTAATCACCATACATCCCAATATGTACTATAGCGTAGAAAATAAGCTACTTCAATTGCTTAACGAATCCTGTTTCGGTTTCACTTTTACTCCATATGTACTGTACAGAATCTACTGCGATCAGCTAAGGAAGTCTCTGAAGCGGCTTCCTGGATCGTGGGTTCACGTTCAAGTAATGAGTTTACAGTTATTATAGTTCTGTCACACTTCTATATAAAAAATTTTCAAAATAGGAGAATCAATAAAATAAGAGAAACTAATGTTACTTATGCGTCTCTTCTGTTATTTATTTATATTCCACCATAAATTCTTCACTATCGTTTCATAACCTTTTTTTTCAAAACTTATATATAAATCTATAACGTTAACTAAATGTTCCTTTTTGCGTATTCAAGTTATGTCGACTTCCATTAAGACTCCATCTGCACGGATTGTACTGTCATCCGTCAAGTCCATAACTGAATGGTTCATGAATTCTAGTCCCCTTTTATAAGTATAATTTGCATGTAACCTAGATCGTATTTGTGAATATTTGACTAAAAGTATTTCTATCGAAATCCTTTGTAATTTCTTTAATTTGTGTAACCAAGTAAATTACATGTAACCACACAAATATCTATCCTCTTCTGTACACTCCCCACGACACAAGAAATCTTCTCCATAGGAAAGATTAGAACAGGTTCATAGTCCATAAATCGGTAAATAACATGCTTAGATTATTCAAGACTATATACAATTTGAGAATTATGATAATTACTATGTCCTAATAACTAAGTATGACACAACTATACTATTTTAAATTTTTGCGTGGATTTAATTTCGCGTACAGTCAAATTTTTAGATTTTATCCACGCGAAGATTTATCCACTTAAGGTAATAACGAACAATTTATTTTCTTCTTAAAATCAACCACTAACTAGAATGAAATCTACTTGACCATATATCTTTTCTTTCTGTTTCTTATATGTTCAAACCTTGGAGGATTACGATCATTTCAACTATCCACGATTAGAATGGTCCGTTGCAAGGGTAATCCATTACGAAAGATTCTGAAGGTCTCATATACATTCAACCTGATTGATCACGACCTTTCATTTCAAATGAACAACAAGCCATTAAGCAGTCTCACCAAGTGTGAGAGGCTGGCATTTCATCCCATAACAAATTTTGGTAACAGAAATTCAAAAACAGGTAAAAATTGGTAGGCTGATACTGTTCCAAACAAGTAGACTGCACAATTCATTGAACCAACCCGATACCCAAGTTACACCTTACCATAGACAATATTATTGAATTTGTAAGAAGTATACTGAGGAGAGACAATAGTGACAAATTAATATATGGATTGACATATGGTTCTTTTTTTCTTCTCTCTATTAGCGAGGACAGTTCCTATCACAATCTTCATTATTAAGTCATAACTACAATTATTCTGTACCCTCCAAACACGCAACGTAACATACTCATTAACTATCTACATATTTATTTCCTTATTAAATATACAAATGTGTATCTTACACAAACTGTAGGCAGTATGTAATGTAATACTAAATCAGAAGCTATATACATACAATCGTTCGTTTGTTTGTGTTTTTTTAAGGATTCAGGTTCTATGTCCCTCAGGGGTGGCAAGGGTGGTTGGTCATTTCTATTCAGTGATAAGAGAACCGGTCTTAACTGTCTTTTTCTAATATGCCTATATAACAAATACAGGATTATCATTGCATTTATAACGTACAGGATGAATTTACCATCTACAAAAGCAAAAATTCTGGCTATCTCATCATCTACTCCTTCGACTACTCCCACTGAATCATTAGTCACACACGTAATTCCTTTAGCAATGGACTCAAAAATATTATCCCCTGTTATTGACACTTCTTCTACTAAGTCCGATATTTTGTCAAAAATACAGTCTAACACAGATCCCTTCTCTTTCTTTTGCAAAGGGGCAATCTCTGCCAGACTCTGGCTGTGCTGCTACCATTTTACATAAAGATGTTTGTGTGGTTGAACCGTTTCCCTGATTTATCCTTATCCTTATCCCAACTAGATTGTTCAGCTTATCCAAGCATGATATCTTGTTCGAAAAGTTGAAAACCCTCCGCGTAGGTAATTCTAAAAATCTATTCTCACCTGACATGGTTCGTATTGGGATATGTTGGTAACTCTGATTCCAATTAATTCTTGTATAACTCACAACCTCACATTTCCGAACTAATATTGCATCGCCCGCTGGTTCAATGACTACCCCTTCTTCACTGAATGCAAATTCATTTACAATCTCTGGGAAGGACCGCACCAACATTTGACCCACAGTATTCATCTATCTTTGTGTATTGCACAACACTGCTGAGGCAGGCATTAATTGATTTTGTAAAATGATTTCTCTGGTGAGATGGCCCTCTAATAAGTCTCATTATACATTCACATATTTTTTTGCAAATTTAAGCATGGTCCTGTTGAACTCCTTCAGATTGGCTGTATTCTTCAAATTTATTTGGTTTCTATCTAGGACATTAGTATTATCCAGCAATATGAGACCAGCACTTTGTCTAATAACTGTCCCTGACACCCTTAATCATGCAATAAGGTCGAAGGTATTGATGTTGTAAATTCCTCCTGAATGATATGAGTTAAAATTATGTGTAGTGGTACCCCAAACTAACATGGTTTTTGGCTGTTCCTGTGGTACACATGAATGTCTCTTAACATAACAATCAGTCACTGTAACAGTCTGATGAATTTGTAGTTCTTCCCCCACGATTACCCCCTCATTTATTTCACCATAAAAGTGTTGTATTTCAACCAACTTCTTTCATCCACCTGCAGCTAAATGGCTTCTCATATGTATGGTCTTACTCTTCATTGCCACTTTACACTGTTCTTCTGCTTGCCTAAACGACTGCCTTCCCTAAAATTCTTTTTGGAATATTACAAATTACCACGACTTCATAGTCATATCCTACAGTTGAAGATCTACCTCGTAACTAGCTGTTGTGCCAACTGCCACCACCCGTTCCAGTTTAAGCTTATCCAGATAGACTTTCATTAGGGCTACCATCCCTTGAGAGCTTAGGTGCAATCCGTCCCTATATACTAGGCCCCAAACTTACCATTTTTTAGACTGACATTAACCTGCCTGATCTTCTTGGACACGTCTTCCGAAATCCTGTCTTGAGGCTAGATACTTTCGATTAGAACCTCCATATTCCCAAGTTTTTCCCCAGCTACTTGAGCACAGATTTCAAGGCCATCTACTATTTCCTTTTCAGTTGAGTCCCAAATAACATTGGTCCCAGCCGCAATTACCACAACCCAAACTGACTCTGGAAAATCAGTTCCTCTTATCATAAAAAAAACATTTTCCATCTTATCCTCCCCCACAGCAGAGCTGAAAACCTTTAACTTAGCCCACTTGCTCTGTAACATAACTTTTTAATCGTTTTATAATGGAGTCCCCGAAAAATAACGACCTGGCTTGTCTTGATTGAGCTTATTGTTTAACTCCTGGTGCTTATCTGCCCATCCTTTGACTTCCCTTGCAACCCACATTGTTTGTCACTCTTACTACCTAGAGTTCCTTCTTGTAGAGCACCTTTTCCTTCTGCTCAATTCACTGTAGTGATCACCTTGCACTGGTTACTTCCTTTATTTGCAACATACGTGCTCGCCTATCACAAAATCCAAATCTTGGTTGCGAGCTAAGTGTCTGGTGCCAGCACGGGAAGAAGCCATCAGAGAAGCCAATTCGTATAAAGTGGGTACACTGGTTTAACTGAGTACAAAAAACTTATTCTAGTCTAAAAAGCATTCGAAACTATTAATTAATCTTAAACGATTACTACGCTATTACCACCCTAAAGGTCCCCTCCAAAATAACTTCAGTCCATCTGGTCCGAAAAACAATAGCCCTAACCCTAACCCTAACCCCCCAAAAAAATAAGCGAGGGCTGGTGCCACCCCTCCTTGTCCGCCAGTGATAAGCAGTTAAACAAACAAAAAATTGGCAATGGCTGTAACAAGCACAACAACCCTTAAAACACTACCATCTCATAAAAACTATGCTCTTAAGTGACACGACAACCATTCTCTTTTCTCTCTTTCACATAACTTACTAAAGCAAGACAAACCATACTGTAAAATGTGGCTTTCGTTCAATTTTTTGTTTTTATTTTGTTCATTGCATTGCAATGTCTCCATTGGCAAAAGACGAGATTGGCCCTTATGTTTGGTCGTCCGTGATTTTGCAAAATGGCCAACCATTTGGCCCTTTTGTATACCATAGTCATGACACGGAAAAAAGGCTAACCTTAAGATAGGCCTTTTTGTCGAGCTGATATTAAAATAAATAGTGAGATTGGCCCAATGAAAAATCGAAAAGCCTATTTGGTTTAGTACCACGAGAAAGAGATAGGCCTTTTGACTAAAAAGAGCCAGTAAAAATGGCCATTTTTGAGATGGCCTTTTTGTCATGACAACGACGATATTATAATAGCCAATAATGATTTCTAACTGGTATTGGTCATAGTGCTGAAACAAAAATTGGTACAAAATTGATCTATTTTGATACACCAACAGTCGAAACTGTGCAAGTTACTGACCAGGATTCCAGCACGCTCTCAACTGATACATCGAAGAAATTGATCTTCATATAGTACCGGGCCAAATTGTTACCACAGTAATCATATCATGGGGAGCATAACTCATGAATCATTAAAAAGATTGTTTTTCATCGGATATATTCATTGACCAGTTGAAGATTGACCATTTTTCGAATTCTTATAGGATCGCAGATCACTACCAGTTGTTCTTCTCCACAATATTGTACAATTTGATGTACTTGGTGGGTCTAATTATGGTAGTCAGTGCGAGATAAAAGCTGGTACCAATGGCACCGGCGGTACTCAGAAAGGTCATCTACCAGCCTTTAAGATTCAAAATTTTCACTCAAAACTCCATGGCATACAAGATATTTTGACCCGCGGTACCCAGAAACAAAAAATATTCTACAGATTATTCTTTTTTAGGTCATGCAGGAGCTATAATTTCAGGTGGCAAAGGAGGTGCTGAGGATAAGGTATACTGTTTCATTCATTCCCTTAATGATGTTAGATTAACCAAAGATTAATAGGTTCATAGTTGGAATGTTTTACTAATTTTTACTGTTTTATGCTTTGTTTTCACTTCATGTAATCAATCAATTCAAACTGTTAATGTACTGGTAATCTTGTTTTTAAGTCAAATTTCAGTAAAACTAATTTCACAGGTTTCAGATGACCCATACTTAGCGGGGAGGGGATAATAGCCCCCAATCCCCAATCTGAAAATGTTCACAGTTTCACAAGGTTTTAAAAAATCCTGAATACGCCCCTGGCTTTCAAAGGTGTACAGTGTGTCTGAAAGGTTCTACTCAAATACAGTTTGTTTGTTATGCGATCAAAAGCGGTATGACTATTTACTAAGTAATTAGTTATTCAAATTGTGTATTATAAAAGTTGCATTTTGATTATCATTACAATGGCAATTAGACTGAACAACTACATGTGTTTATGATAATTCTTTATCTTTAAAAACCAAGATTAAAACTGATAATGAGGTTTTGCACGATCGTTTACTTTCGTGAAACATCGCATGATTAAAGTGACATTTAAAAGTTTAAAACAAGACTCGTGTTTTGAAATAATGTCCTTTTTCAAAGATTAATTACTTGAACTTACAACCTCTATCAAACAAACTGTATTTGAGTGGAGCCTTTTTTTTCGGACACACTGCATATTTGTGACTTTATGTTATATCTGGAGCGCAAATTGAAGATATTCAAGTACAATATTGTGTATTAGCCCTTTTTATACTGAAGACGAGTAAATTTTGCAGACGAGTAAGTTCACCTCAGGTAGCTATCACTGCAACTTACTCGACAATATAAAAATGCGAAGAGTAACTTGGTCTGTCGAGTAACTTAAGTTTAAGTTTGACTAACGTATACGTCTCTGATCCTTTTTTATAGCGAAATACGAGTGAGTTGTGCAGATAAGTAAGTTCACCTGCAACAGCTATTTTTCCAACTTATTCGACAGTATAAAAACGTGACGAGTAACTTGATACGACAAGTAACTTTCAAAACTTACTCGTCTAACTTCTGCGTCGTTTCGAAGCACAACTTGCAGAACCTATTCGTCTAAAATCTTTATAATCGGATTGAAAATGTGCGTGCTGTTAATTTGAAAGAAAAATAATATTTCATTAAAAAAAAATATTAGTCATGGAAAATCTTGGTGTGGTTGTCGTCTCGAAAAAGGAAGAACAATGGTTTTGATGCTGATGAAGAGGAAAAAGTTTAACACTGACGAGGAAGATCTTGTATCACAGTGTGAGAAAAGTTCGATCCTGCGATCCAGGATCGTGAGGAGCCTTAGCCAGATAAAAAAGCCGTTCCTAATCACGGATAAATGGTACTCTTGAGAGGGACCTTTGGTCTGCTCACAGGGAAAACGCCAAGAATGTGAACGTGGAAATACATCAATTTTCATTTTGTTACAAAACCCACAAGGAACTAAAACATCAGCACTTTAAATTTACGAACCATCACCAGTTTCTGTAAAATATTGGCAACTAAAAGCTAAAATTTTGTCAAGTACAAGAAAGTTGTCTAGGCTGTCCGAGAAAAAACTGATTCTTTTGTTGAGGAACCTTTTGGATTCTAAAAATTTAGGATCGAGATCTAGTGTCTTGTATCGGGGTTTATTGCAACACTTCCAATCATGATGAACAACCCACGTTAAATACAAAGCCCGCATGAGAAAGGTGAAGAGCAGTTCGTAAAAAGAATGAGAGTTCGCCGAGAAACGTTCGATACCATTTTGAATGAAATAAAAGACAAATTGACTCTTCAACCAATAAATTTGATGCCGCATCCAACATCCCCAGATCGACAGCTGGCCCTTACCGTTTGGCACATGGCAGCAGTTACGTTAGGTGACATTTTTGGTTTGTCCTCGGTATGCAACTTTTTTTAATAATACTCGTCGAATTTTTGTCGGTACGTTATATGATCGTAAGATTCCCTAAAAATGTCGAAGATGAAAAACTTCTATAACTTGAAAAACAGTTATACCATGACTTATTTAGGATTAGTTGGTTATGACAAAAGGTTGCTTTATGCTGGCGTAGGAGCTACCGGAAGCACACACGATGCTACATCACTTACAAATTCGTCAATATTTAAAGAGATCTTGGAAAGTAGTTGTATACCTAACCGTAAATTTGGTCTGGGAAGTCAGGGTTATATTCCACTTGTTTCAGTTGCTGACTCAGCCTTTCCCCGATACCCTTGGTAATTGAAATGCTACAAGAAAATACACGGGACCCCATAGAGAGATATCTCTTGCGCCTATACAGTGCTCGTATGAAATGCTTAAGGGACGTTTTTGTATTTTATACAAACAAACGAAATGTCGTATGTTCAATTTGAAGTATATAATATTGTCGTATCTCGCAGCGAAATAGTGTAATTTGATTGGTCGATTAGTGCGTGACATTTGTAATGTTATAGTGTACAATGTAACATTAAAAGAAATGTTACACACAACAAAGAAAATGTTACACACTACAAAAAACTAACAGATATCTAGTAGCACGGACTTCGAGAATACACGGACGGGAAACTCCCAAACCACGGTGAAAAATGTAAAGATTGATTGAGCATTTTTTCAATAACTTTCGCAAAAATTGATGAATTTTTCTAATTGTTTTTTTAAAAGTTAGAATAATGTATTGGAAATTCATATTGATAGATATTTTTTAATATGGAAACTCTGCGGGGAGTAAAATTATTGACCCGCAAAAAGACCTCAGAACTTCATATCTCTAGTTTTTCACAGAATTGAAGAAGAAAACCATTTTTGGGAAAACAAAATGATCATTTCTAGATACTATCAGTATAACTAGGAATATGGAGTGATATTTAGACCATATGGACATAATTCTGTTGTGATTTAACCCTATTTTTGGGCAAAATGGGGGTCAGAATCAACATAATTTGAATACTACATGGAATTTTCAACTTTAAGGACTCAAAAATGGTAGTAAATAAATGTAACTAATGTTTATTTAGCAAACTTTAGACCATAGATGTACTATAAGATGGAATTGGAATATTAAACTGGGGGGAAAGGGCGGATAGGGTCAAATACGGGGGTCAAAACGTCCCTTTTCATGCATTTCGAGGAAAATTGTCCATTAAAAATTCTAATTTGAAGCAAATAAGAAACATAATGGCAGATGATGTCTTCTCGGTGCCTTTACCAAGTAGAAATATCAATATCAGAGGTCATTATGGCCATCAGGGTCCTAATTAAGCCCAAATCTGGGGGTCAATACAACCATTTTCATGTATTTCGAGGATAATATTCCAATAAAAATCCTAGTTTGCAGCAAATAAGAAATGTAATGGCAGATGATGTCTCCTCGGTACCTTTACTAAATAGAAATATCAATATCAGAGGTCAT
>JAUKPT010002031.1:0-13951 GCA_032273505.1 Nanomia bijuga | reverse complement strand
TAAGGCAACATTTTGTAATTTTGATGTTTCCAAAGACTGATGACGTCATTAAACATTTAACCGTCCATAGAAAACTAGTTTATATATGAAAAATAATCAGTTTTTTAAGCTCTATCAATTGATGCTATTCATTTCAACTTAAAGTGAAACCGAAAGTACTTCATATTTCCCCAAATAATTAACCAATTTTTTTCTCGATTGATTTTTTTATAATCTAGTATCTGATAACAATGTGTCCTGAAAATTTCAGAACCACTAAACACCCGGAAGGTAATTTCCGTGAAAAGACCTGCACGATGTATAGGCCTATTAGTATAGAATGCCATGATTAAAACCCTTTGAAGGAAAGTATCACAGTTTTTACATTGGAAAAATACAACCCAACTAATTTATCGTCTCACGTGTAATGTCCAATACCTAAAATAGTGTCTTTGTCATTCAGTATGTGGGTACTTTTAAATGCGATCAATGATCCTACTAAAAATGAAACTTAGATGTTTATCAAAACGTGACATATTTGGAATTTAGTACCGACTTTTTGTGTTTCTTAGGGGTCAATAACCCCAAAAGTAGTTTTCGTTTTGAATCGGCATATGAATATTTGGATTCTGCAGTAAATTTAGTTCCTGATATATAATAACTAGCCTTAAAAAATGACGGAAACCCTTAAAACCCGGAAATCTGTCGGCACACAGAATAAGGTCATATCTTAAGCTGGCCATGAGGTAAAGTATTTTCCATTCTCCTGTCTGGACACCAACATTTATTAGTTATATCCAATTTGAAGAAGCTTGTAGTGTATAAATTAAAAAGCCCGGTTCAGAAAGGGTTAAGTCCTAGTCAAAATGACCAACACATAGTTATTCCATCTTCTTCGCACCCTCAGTTGACTGGTAGTACAGAGTTAAAATGCCAATGAACTTTATTCGTGGAAATTAATTATTCTGAGCATGTTAGACCACAGAAGGGCGTCTTTTACGTAAAACTACTTACGCGTGACCATAGAAAGAATGAAGGGAGGTGTGTCGAGTGATTTGATTGAAAACGAGGTCCCACGTTGTGATTTATATCTGATCATAAGTTGTTGAAAGGGAATTGAATGTCGCGATATCATATCGCCAAACTAACTTCTTGTCTTAGGGGATGTTCATTTTGTTAACCTATAGCCGGGTCGAATTTTTTTAACCGGTTTAGGAAACATTTTCTGGATATTCTGAAGGAGGTATGAGACATTTTGGTACGAAATAAAAAATTACGCATTTTCAGTACTTATTGCTATTACAGGTAAATGGTATATGGTGTTCTATGTTCTATCTCGCCCCTGCTGTTGTTTACATTAATTTAGTTCTATGTCTAAATATTTCATATAGCATCACATTGGCTTCTCACAGGAGCCGCAATCCATAAGGGGTCGAGTGTACGTTTAGAGCAGGTTTTAGAGGGGTCTAAAATGTTTCTATACTCTTGTTAAGGGGTCTAAAATTCTCGAAAAGAAAATTATAAGCAAGGGCTGTGAAGTTTTTTCCCTTTTGTAAGGGGTGCGAAAATAATAGCAAAAAAATCAAATGGGTCTGAATTTAATTCGCAAAAAAAAACACAATAAATGATGTAAAAATACACGAGCTTATCGTACAAGCCCGCATATAATTTGGCTGCTGCAGGTCCTTTTAACCTTATTTTTCATTTTTTTATTCACCTTTCCAGTGTATTGCCACTTATGACGTAATTTAATGTTTTGGAACCATCAAAATGTAGCTACAATGTGTATCAGATGCGCCTTTTTTCCCTCTTTCTAATGATGTCAATATTTTCAAAAATGAAGAAAAAGAATAATCGAACATGGCTTTGAAAAATGATAAATTCATGATTAACTCATGATGCTTTAACGAGACTGATTTTTTCCACACTGGATGCAGAACAGAACTCACCATAAACAGTAAAAAATAACAATTAAGCAATTGTATATTTTTCTAAAAGAAACATCCTCCCCCTTATCAATAAAAACTATTTACAGTTAGCTAAACATCCAAACCAAATATCGACTAAATGTTTGGTGTTTGATGTTGTGACGTCACTAAACCTCCGTGTTGAAACCCAGCGCTATCGTTCATCCCATTGGAACAAGCAGGGCTACAAAAAGTCGGTACCGCCGGTACTGGAAAACAATCATCTCTAGAGGAAAACAATGCAAAGAGGGAGGGTGATGGTGGAATGGGGTGGTCCATCAAACGGAAGATTGACGTTGCCCATAGCTGCGGTACAGGAAACCAATTTTCTTTATGCAGCCCTGGGAACAAGTAATATTATTCTAATAATTATAATGCTGATTTTTCTTTGTACAAAAAATAGATTTGAGTCAGTTCAGACGCCATTCTGCACTGCAACTATTCATAGTGTCGACATTTATGAGGCAGTCACCTTATCTTTTACAATATCTTTGTTTCGACAAGGGAACAACCCATGGAAATGTGTCCCGCATTGTTTAATACAAATCAAGTCAAAACAAAAAAATGACGTTGTTTTTATAATCAATTTGAGGGTATTACCACCCTTCTTTATAGTGATGCACATTGACTCGACTTTATAATCCCTAAGGGTGACTTTTCTTAGCGTCTTCGTGTTCGATTCTCCTTTAGCGTCTCATGTTTAGCAATTTCTACCTGATGACGTCACTTAAAGCGATACTCTGCGGTGATTGGTTAGTTGCCGTTGAGTTGTTTTGTTCTTTACGCCGTCGTTCCTCGATCAGCGAGTTACAATTGTTAAAACTCAATTTGCGCAATCGCAGTTGTTTCCATAAAAACGCTTTAAATCCCTGATGCAATGCAACATAAATGAAGAAGTTCACACACGAGTTGGCGGTATGCAAAACTTTCAGAAAAGAATTAATCGTCAACAAGGTTCTAGTTACTGGGATGCCATTATTTAAAAGCCATGATATAATGTGTATAATATGAAAGGTATCCCTTGGTAACGTCAATATAAAATACATAAGCGCCATACTCGATAAAAGTCGAACTATACGACGATTTCCGCGCTTACGAATATTATTTAATCGCCCAAGTAAGCGAATGTTTTTCTTCTCACGAATTTTTTGAAAGATTCGAATGTTTGTCATAGCAAGAGTGATAATAATGACGAAATCTTGGATGAAGAAATAAATGATTGTCGGGATGCTAAATTCTTTCGCGCGAACGTCGCGAACAATACATTTCCCGTTAGCGATCGTCAGATTATACGCGTAGTGTGCGTTCGAAATAAGCGCACAAATAAACGCAACACCGACACCCATCTTGATATGTTTTAGTTTATAATGCCGCTTGAATGGATGTAGAATCGTGCGCTGGCGATCAAAAGCGACAATTATATGAATACCGCTCGATGTCGTCCCGGCGATCGATCCGAGCGGCACGATGAGCTTACACGGCCAGTAGCCGAGATACCATTTGTAGCGAGTGATTGTCCACGAGATATAGAGAAGGGGCGAACAAATTGAACTGGCTAGATCGATAATCGCGAGGTAAGAGAACAGGAGGTCTGGGACGATCCGTTTCTTCCCTTTGACGTAATAGAAGTAGTTGAAGACGATGATGTTTCCGATCACGCCAAGGATGAGGATGAGAGTGAAACAGATGATGATAAACATATCCTCCCCCGTCATTGTGTATGATACATGTGTGGAGGAGAGCAAAGAGGAGTTCACATTACAGCCGTTTGAAATATTATTGTGACTGATACACTCCACCATGGTGTTGTTTAGTTGACCGTCGTTCGCCATATTTGATGATTTGAAGTCGATTTCAAAATAACATCGCTCACAAGCTCTTCTTGTTCAAGTGTCTTGTAAATGCTTACGAACTTGTAAACATATATTAAAGTGGATATTTCTTTTTCTTTCTGAAATCTTTCTAAAATTTTCTTTCTGAAATCGGAATAATTTGAATCTTTAATCGAAAATTATTTTAGTCCAATGTATGTAACGGTACAATTTGTCTATTTGTCAGCTATTTGTTCGTCATATATTCCATATAATGATTCAGTTTACGGTTTATCAAAATATACGATATAACGATATTAATTTTATTCGATTCCCTTTCATTTAGGACACAGTCGCACATTAACAGATACACGTTGCTGTAATTGTATGTAATTACACACCGACTGCAGTTTTCTGAATACAAGTCGAGATAATCTAAAGCAATTGTATCCCCATAACCTCTCTATACTAATATTTGATTAAAGAAGTAGATTTCAAGAAAACATTGTCCAGTTCGTTTAGTTTTCTGAGTAGATTTCATAAAAACACTGTCCAGTTCTTGGAGTTTCGATTCAGGTGTCTGTTGAATTAATTCACGAATTAACATAAAAGTGAATATTTATTTTCTTTTTTTCTAAAACCAGAATAATTGTGCTTTTTGGATTATTTCAATTTTCTTTCTGATGACGCTAAAAATAAATGCAAAATTAATCAGACAATTGATTCATGTAGATATCAGGCTATCATTATAAGAGAGAATATATATGTTGTACGTAAAAAAAGTGAATTTTCTTTATGAATAAATATATTAATCTTCAATAAAACCGAAATATCGCAACCTTCTTCAGAAAAATCATTTTAATATTACGTTTGATATTGTCATATCTGATATGGAAAATCACGTCACTTCTAATGAGACATATTCCATCAAAACTTACAGCAACGTATTTCGCATACGGTGGTGACTTATAAACAGATGCTCTGTCAAACAACAGGTTTTCTCTTAGAAGATGTGACCGAGAACAGTATTCGCCTGTCTTATACGTGCCAGTACTTAGCTCGTATTGTAGACCACTGGCTTCACGTACTTAAACTCTTGTGCGTGAGGTTTTAATGGTATTTGTTTTCGTATTATCTACCGTTAGTGCGTGCAGGACCTAAGGAAAATTAATAACAGGTTATATGCGTGGTCACATGTGATTGATTTTTCATTTTCCCCTAGTTTTCATGCCTAGCGACAAGTTATCGACAAATAATCGGAAAATTTGCTGTTTCATTGGTGCAAAATTACATCAGAAAGAGCCTTATTGGTCCACTTAAAGGAAATTTCTTGATTTTGAGTTTTGACATAAGTACGAATTGTGACATTTCTTAAATGACCAATATTGATGATGTAATTTTCAACCAATCAAACAGAAAATTTACCCATAATTTGTTTGTATTTCAAATTTTTTACTTTTCACCCCTCCGATTCTCTACGATTCCTTTGATTTTCCATCAAAGATTTTGATGTAAAATAAATGGATTCTTATTTAATTCATTGCACTTAGTTTTTACAGCAAACTCCTTTCCTTGAAAATTTCCAATTGACAAATTCTAACAGTAAAAAGTAAATCAACAGAAATATTCCATTACGAACACCTAACTAAAAAATAGCAAATATATGTAAATAAGTGCATTAACAAAATTCTGTCTTTTCTCTTAAAATGTAAGGGGTTTGTGTACAAATTATTGGTAAATTTGCTGTTTCGTTTGTTCAAAATTACATCATCAATCTTATTGGCCCACTTAAAAACAAGTTTCGTGATTTTGAGTTTTAACGAAAGTGTAAACTGTGACATTTTGGATCGAACCAATCAGGTTATTGGCAATGTTATGTTTAACCAATCAAATTTACTGATAAATTTCAGATTATCCCTAATGTGATGGACTTTTTGATTCTAAAAAACTAAAAATGTTTTCTCCCTACGATATTTTATTGCATGGAGATACCTTGACTCCTTCTGAAAACTTGTTCCAAAGAAAAAACAAACATATTTTTCTTCAGTTCCATGCATCTAGTTTTTCGACTTCGATATTTGAGACTTCGAATCAACGCGTGGTACAAAAGTCATGAAAAATTCAATTCTATATGTCACCATTTGATGTTTTGGTAAAATTTGAAATAATGATAATATTTAAGTGGATTTATCACTTTCTTCAAGATTTCATTTAAAACCAAAAAAATGACAAATTTAGACTAAGTCTGTACTCGTTCGTTATATATTCATTTTTACATATTTATTTTATTTTTCATTTACAATACATTGACAAAAACAAATACAAAGCTATAAGGATGAGACGATATTTGATATACCCAACGACTGACGACAAACATATGTTATAAAGGTAAATTATAGATATCGAATAAAATCCAACCTGCTTAGACCTCGTTGCAGTCATGTATAATTGACAGAGTGGTGTCGTCATGTCATTATTATGTCCCTTTGGTAAAAAGATGACGAACAGTTAAGTCAAACGGAAGTTAGATGCTCAAGTATCGAAGCTAATTTTTGATGTGTTAAAATGAGCTGTTTTTGATACTTGTGGTCTTAGCTTCCGAATCTGTAGAAGTATATGTCACATAGCCTTTTTAGTCAAAACCCTATATTTGCTTTTATTTGAACAGGATTGTGACTTTCTGATAGCAATCGGAACTTCGATGGTCTAGTATCAGAGTTATATGTCGACTTAAGAAAATGAACAATCTCTGATGCCTTATGCTCTGAATTCTGAAGGTTTGGATATTTATGTCACACACTTTGAAAATGTTAATTATGCCACTACTATCTTTCATATTCATTTACGTCTATTTTTGTCTAATTTGGAACCGTTGGTATAAAGTTTATTTCATTATGTGTGTAACTCAGTTCGTATTCAGTTGGTAATTCAGTTACTCTCGACTATCGAATTAGCGGGCATGATATAATAACCGTCCACCCTGAAAAATTTGAATATTTGCTTCGAAGATACAACGCAAAACGTTCATCCGTCGTTCGAAGATTCAGAACGACAAATAAATTGAAAAGTGTCAATTACTACGACAAATAATTATGAAAATCGTAAATGGTTAGTAATCTGAAAACATTATTTAAAGTATTGATGCTTCACTTCATTAATCGTTATTATATGTTCAATAACCTACTCAACGACAAAGTAATAGTCAAAGTATTCATTGTACCTACAAGTCAACTGATAGAAAGACTTACTACAAGAACTAAACGCTTACATATACCAAATGAGCAGTGAAAACTATTATCCTGGTTTATTTCTTGTAGTAAGTCCTTCTATCAGTTGACTTGTAGGTACGATGAATACTTTGACTATTACTTTGTCTTAAAAATGAAAGTAGAAATAATTGAAATATTAATCTGATGTTCTACCCGGCTAAGAAAACACCTCCTTACACATATAAACATAGATTAATTCTTCATATAGCATCATGATTGTTAAGAATTGAAAAAAAGCCAAATTTGGTTAAAGATGTGCTTAAGGAAGCAGAAAAAAACATAAAGAAAAAGAATCTTCACAATAATAGAAATTTGTAAACATTTAGATACCTTGAATCCTTCTGGAAACCCTTTTCAAAGAAGAAAACATCTTCTTCAGTTCCGTGGATCTAGATGGTCGTTGTAGACTCGAATATCATGATACATTTTCAAAATGTCATCATTTGATGTTTTGTTTTATGTAAAACTTTTCAACCCAACAGAAGGGAACTTTTAACCAATCAAATGGTAAATGTAGCTAGAAGTAAATTCTACTTGAGGAGGAAGGGTTTGAAATTTTTAAATGATAAAATAAGTTCCGCACTTCATAAATCAACCATAAAGAATAAAATTGTGTTTTGACAATCTGCGACCCATATGGAACATCTTAGTAGTTGGTTTTGAGTTTTGATTTAGTCATGTGCAAAAAATTTAGGATAATATCTGAATTAATAAGTATGAAATAAGACCTTATATCTCAATTTTACAGTATGTCCGCTAACAGGTAGGGGATGGGTCTAAAAAGGTAGTGGACAAAATGTTATAACTCACACAATAGCTAATAGCTCAATGACATTAGTATATCATTTCATTTCATTGGTTAAAATTCTTTGTTAAACCAATCAAAATTTTCAATACGTAATTTTAGACCAATCAAATGGTAGATTTTCATATAATTTGTAGACAATCCCACATGTATTCTCTGCAAATTAGATTTCAAAATGAAAGATAAACAATTTCACCATTACAATTCAAAATGGGTTGGATGAAAAATTTGATTTACGTCGAAAGAAAATTCGAATGGACTACAGCGTCTACTTTCAGAACACTCATTTTCCTTTAACTGTTAAATTAATTGCCTTAAATTTTCGCACCCTTTAATTTTCGCCCCTTTGCACCTTCAGTTTGAAATTTACCGCTATTTTCCCTTTATTTAAGTTTTGATCTCTGTTTTTTTTTACATTTCTTTCTTACCAAAAGTCAGTAAAAATGGAGTTATTACTTGTTTTCAAGTTCGATGCCTTTAATTGTCGCCCCTGTGTAAAAGTACTTATTTGTTTCCTTTAATTTTCGCCCCCCTCCAGGCGAAAATAAATGAAGGCGAAATTTGAAGGGAGTAAACTAATTACGTGTGAATATCACTCCAGGCTCCAGGTAAAAAATAAGGCAAGTAGCATCAACTTACCAGATAATAAGAAAGTCAAGAAAAGAATCTTCGAAAGTCTCTTCTATAAAGGGGTCATTTTAAAACTTTGTATAATTTTGACTATTGATTGGTTAAAATTACATCAATCGCATAAAATCATTAATATTTGAAGTGAACCAATCATGATCTATACAATGAAATATTCAATTATAGGTATATTTTTCGGCTGATTATGGTTCAAAATTATTTCATTCAGTAGCCGTAAACAAGATTAATAAATAGAATCAAAAGCGCTAAGCTAAATTGAAGAACCTTTCTTTGTGTTTTAAAGATTAAGGGATCATGCTCAACAATTTTCATCTAATGGGTTCAAAATTACATCATCGAGAACCTGATTGGTTCACTCAGAATTATTTTCGTGATTTTGAGTTTTGACAAAAGTACTAATTGTGATATTTTCTTGGATAACCAATCATATTTTGGATGATGTGATTTTTAACCAATCAGAAGATCCATCATCGGACCTACTAAACAACTTACTATTTCACCCTATTTTGCCAAATTTCCTTCTCCCAGAACAGAAGAGAAAGCACATCAAACGCGAAAAATAAAAGAAGCAAAAGAAAGCAAAAAGTATTTAGGATGGACCAAGTACGCATTGTAAAATTACTATTTAACACTGGACCCTTTCACACCGGCCTTATTGCTCACCACTAACGCCACTATCAAAAATAACGCCATCTAAAACATGCAGATTAAAAGCCAATATGATACATTTTACTAATCTAACTCCTTATCGCAAATTTGAAAGGCTAAGCTTTCTTGCTTATTTTAAATCTACGCTAAATTATGTAAATCAAGTGATTCAAGCGCTTGTTTTTCTTACGAGAAGATGTCTTCTTCTTGATGATTTTCGAATGACTCTCTTTCGCCTACTACAACTTCACGTTTCTTCTCCCCACGTCACACATATGTCCAACTTGTAGTTTGGTTGGTTCAAAATTACGTCATGTTGAAAGTAATCGGTTTATATAACAATGTTCTTCTAATTTCAAAGTTTGACGAAAATATCAAAATATGCCATTGTTTGAGAATGGTCAATCATCTTCTTTATGACACAATTTTCAACCAATCAAACAAAAATAAAAGAAATTATGAGAATTTTTCTAAACAGGCAAGACAATGAAAAGCATGCAGTGCGTACACTCTTTATTATGTAATAGTTCCGAAGAATCAGAGAGAGTTAAAAAAATTTCGGAGCACGATCTCAAAGACACTCAACACAAACAAGTCAAGTCGTAATGCATTATGGGTAGCTGATGTTATTGTGATGGGCTCTTCAGGAGGTCTATTTGTTCCCCGTACCACGCAAGTCTCCTAAGAAACTATTGTATTGACTGATTTATTTATCGTCTTACTTATTTACTTATTAATTGAATAATGTTCACAGGAAAATAAAGAAAACAATTTTTTTTTTTAAAAAAATGGAAATGAAAAAATAAATGAAAAGAAAATGGCGAAGAGAAAGCAGATGATGATGATATTCCTAAACTGAATAGTGAACAATAGCGAACAATGAAATGTTTATAAGTTCATCAGTTCTTTCTCGAGCACTTTTCTTTTTATTTCATCATTTCACTTTTATACTTTCAAAATTTGATTTGCGAATGTTCACAGTAGCTAAAAACTAAAGAATGAAAATAACTTTTCGATTTGAAAAGATTCCATCATCTTTCATCGGGGAGAAGAAATGTTCTTCTTTTTCTCTTGTTTTTCTTATTTGTGTGTCTGAGATATCATCTTAAACTATTGATTGGTTGAAAATTACATCAACAGATATCTGATTGGTTCACTGAAAGATCTCACAATTTGATATTTTGTTAAAACGTTCAACTTTCAGTGAACCAATTAAAATCTATATGATGTAAAAAATTTTTACACAGTTTTGAGATGATCCCTTATGTTGATAGTTTAATGTCGATATAGATTCTTGATAAGATATGAAGATCTGCAGATAAAATCAAGTCCCTCCGCCCCCCTCGTCTTAACAGATATCCATAATTCTGATTGCAACAACATCATTTTATTTTATTTCCATAGGGGAAGAGCATACTATAATCAGTGGCGGATCTGGACCAATTTCCGAGTGTCTTCAAAATCGTTATTTACCCCAAGAGTGGGAATTTTTGAAAAATAAAGCACTGGATACAATGAAACAAATATTTAAGGACCTATTTTTCAGAGTATTTGCTTTCATTTTGAACCCAGTTTAACAATTTGAAGGGGCAACTTAGTCTTAAATAATAAAAACCTGCCATAAATATTTGCTCTTATCAAAATCGAGTGTCTCCATGAAGACACTGAAGATACTCCAGATCCGCCACTGATAATAACAGGCCTCTTAAATGTAAGTAAATATCTAGTTCAGTGTTCCAGTAATTCTTTTGACCTTATTTTTTCAGAGCAAGTTTATATAATCAAATGACGTCTTTAGAATTAATTTTAAAACAAAATGGCTGACTCTTCCTGGAATTATGAGGTACTTTCGTTTTAACTAAAGCATTCGAAAATTCGCGAAGTGATGAAAACTATGACTTCTTGTTTTAGCAACAGTTAGATGTTATCATTCTTTATGTGTGCCAAGTATCAAAAAAATCGGAATTTGCGAACAGGGGTAAAAGAGGGATACCATTATTTTAAGTGGACGTTTGCCTCGAAGTCAGCCCCCACTCTAAAGGCATGTTCACGCAATAAGTATTTCGTGCACAGTAGTTAAAATGTATTTTTAGCTGTGTATAATAGAAGTGTTCGCTTAACAGCAATATTAACTTAATGCGTGTTAAGATAATCGATATTTGAACAAGACAGTATTATTAGTTGTGCAACAAACCGTTTGAAATATCTTGATTGTAAACTTTTCGATTATTCATTGTATCGTTTTTCAAAAGGACAAAACTAAGAAATGTTGCAAATTTGTAGTGTTGGATACTTTTTTATGGTGTTAAATAGTTCTGGTCTGTATCCAATTAACTTAAAAAATAATTTGGTGGAAAAACTATTCTTCAATATTGTGTTATTCGTGAATAATGACCAAATTGATATTTTTTGGTCAAAATTTGAGCCCAAATTAGGCACTTAACCCCAAATGTATAGTGTTGGACACTTTTTAGTGGTGTTAGATGTATCTGTTTTTTATCCTAATAACATGAAAATTAATTTGGCGAAAAAACTATCCTTAAATACTGTGTTATTCGTGAATATTGACCAAATTACTATTTTTTGGTCCAAAATGGGGACCAAATTAGGCACTTAAGCCCATATATAGTGTAACATACCTTTTAGTAGTTCTAGATGTATCTGTTTTGCATCCTATAAACATGAAGTATAAATTGGTGACCAAATTAGGCCATTATTATAACAAATTTGATAAGGCTCCTACACCTTATCTATGTGCCGTTGACGCAGATAACCATAGAAAAAATAAATCTACCAAAAATAACAGTTCTATCGTTTAAAAGGGCTAAACTTGGCATCTAGGCCCAATTTTTGGCGATTTATGTCTTTTTTTTATGCATCTGTTATGCATATCACATTTTTTAAAGTCAGTGAAAATCAGAAGAAAGTATAGCTCGAAAAAATCTATATTTCCAGGAGTTGTGTCGAAAAGTACCAAATTTGGGCCATTTGTAGACCTATTGTTTGCCGATTTTAGGCCAAAATAGGACCTTAATATCTATCTTATACATGATGTGTATGCTAAGAATATGCTTAGAATATGCCACGATGAATTTGGCTTAAAAGTTCAGAATAATCATATTGACACCAAAAAACACTATTCTTATAAAAAAAAGGGTATACCGTACTCACTAAATGTACGAACAATTGCAAATCTTGAATATTTTGGAACATGTAACCTCTCAGACCACTTAATTCTTACAAACTTCTTCTAAACAAGTTTCTCATCAAATTAGACATAAATTCGAAGAATTATACTAAATTCCTTTTTTCTAACAATCTTTTTTCCTTCTTACTTCATATTCTTAAACTTCCTGGAAAATAACTGATTTAAGGATAATTTTTACTAAAACGTTTTTAGAGCAACCTTGTCTAACCTAAACATCAGTTTTTCAAGTCACACTTAATATTTTATTCATGGCCGGCTATAATATACACGGTTTCATTCTTCGCTATGCTCTTTCCAGTTGAGGTAATTCGAGATTACAGCTTTCTTAGATATTACAAACTTAAGTCAACTTACCCTAATGGAGTTTTGTCTTGCAGGGATAGAAAAATACATTCTCGCAAAGTATTTTCAGATATAATGCAAATTGGGGGGAAAAACGACACTTATTTATTTAGAAGGTTAAACATGCAGAGACAAAAGAAAAATCCAACTTATCTTTCTTAAAAGTAAGAGATTAAGGTACAAGATAAAGAATTTACATTAGCATGTGTTTACATTATATCTTTTGTGAAGTCAGTAAGAATATACTTCAAGGGTAAATGAGCATATTTCAAAATACATGACACTTTTGAGAATTATGAAGTATTTGAATAACTTTTTAAAATGATAGTAATTTCAGGTTTCTGCCTTTCTCTTTTAAGTATACATTGATAAGTAATGATTGATCGGTTGCACGATCGCGCACAGGGCTTGCACGATCGAATTTGTGTAGACCAATTTCTTTTTAAACCATTGTTATTCGTTCGGCGCGACCTATTCTTTATTCTATGTAAATAACCAAGTGGAAAGTAAAAAATGTTTAGGACCATTGACATTAATATTCTGATATTCTGTCACTTATTACGCGATCCTAAATTTGAAGTTCTTCGACCCGATCGCGCTACACTGACAGACCTGATAAGAATCGCGCCAACCAACCGTGCAGCAGCGAATAAAAAGGAGAGTCATCTATTACGGTCGACCTGAAAACAAACCATGAAGATAATTTTCATTTTGCCAAAGTAAACAAAAAATAATTCCTCAAATTGATTATTGAAAGTTGCCACTTCAAATAGTGCTTGTGATTTTGAATACTCCTTGTACAAACTCAAGGCAAATTCACGTTTCGGAAGAAGATAACAAAATTGTGAAAAGGAAAGAAAAATGTAGAGTACACAGAAAAACGGTAAAAATGGTAAAAATAAATACAAAGAAGGAGGAAAACGTAAAAATGTTTTGAGAACTTGAAGCTATAAATAACTTTGAAAAGATAATGTTTTTGGTCAATAGGATTATGGTTAAAATTGAATGTATTTACGGAAAGTAAAGTAATACAGTTATTTTATGTAACAGAACTGGCTTTTTTCACGGTGTGAAAATGGAAGTCTAAGGCTTCCAAAAATAGAACTCTGAAATGAATGAGAAATTCAAATTGAGCTTCTCAATGGTTCATATATTTTAAAAATCAAAATCATTATTTTCCGCCAAACTATTTTTGTAAAAAATTAAAGAAATGGATATTATAGAAGAACAAATAAAATTGTCGTATCTCGCAGCGAAATAGCGCAATTTGATTG
>JAUKPT010002030.1:0-13951 GCA_032273505.1 Nanomia bijuga | reverse complement strand
GCTAAACCTTACATGGGAAGTATCTCAACTAGAAACAGCTTAGCAAAGAATCAGGCCATGTATATAGCTGGCCATGGAGGACATCATTTAAGGAGTGTGAATAATCGAAAAGCGGAAAAACTAAGGGGTCTGAATTACATTACAAAAAAATAAGGGGTGCGAAAAAATTGCCTTCCACAAGAAAAATGGGTACACAGCCAAAGTAATGATCGACCACTTAAGACAAGTTAAGTGGAGGGTAATATTAATGCATAATTTAGCTTACATCAACTGGAAGAAAAAACTCGTCAATAGCTAAACTGACTTTGATGCATGAATAATCAACTTAACCGATGTATGTTAAAACTTTAATATAATGTATCTTTACTTGAATATGAAGCCATTCAAATAGGTCAGGAATAATTAATCAGCTTGAAAAGTGATTATTTACAAACATTTCAAGACTTGTGAAGGTGTAAGTGAAAAGTAAAGATTTTGTGAAAAGTATATTAATGGAGAGCACTGTATAATTGAAAGGAATAGAATCTTGAGTAAGAGAAGAAGTATTAAGGCGTTAAGTTACTAATTCTAAATGTATTTCGAATAACCAGCGAAATTTCGCAAAAGATTATATATTGGTGATTTTAGAAATTAGCTATCATTTTTGCCAAGGAAGAAAAGATGAGAACTGAAAATTACGGTTGCAGATATTTTCCTTTGTTTAAATTGTGTAAAATGACGAAAGTAACATATGATTTTTGATCGAAAAATAAAAGATTTTTAAAGTATTTTACCTCTTTTTTATTTATTTACATCAAAAGAATTTACAGCAGATAAGATGTAAAAATATACAGAGAATAAAGATTAACACATGTAAGATAAAACATGGATGATACCAATTATCGATACCCACTAATAAAAACATAAAAGATATACATAAAATAATTTTATTTTACCATTTAATCCGAGTTAGAATTTAATCATGATTAGCGAAAAAGCGAAGAACGACGTGTATTACAAACGTAAAGCTTGTCTCGATAACCTGTTCATCGATTCTCGCCGAACCAACTGTTATTTCCAACGTATTGAACTGAAAAACCGAAAAATCATCGATGCCGTTATCCCAAATATCATCCAGCTAATAAACGAATCCGATCGAAGATTTTTAACTGCTTTTCACATCCGTTCGGATGATGTTTTTAATTACGAGGTTTTTGTCGAACTAAATCTCGGCTACGATAATCCATCAGTGTACTTATTCAAAGCTGGAAAATGGTCGACAAAAGTAGCGTTTGAAGCTGAATCGAAAGATATCTGGCGAAAGATGTTGACATACTCGGATGATGTCGATATGCACTTTTTGAATGCCAGTGCATTAAGATGTCATTTTCATCGTTTGTTAGATCGTGCATTGACGGAATTTAATTACGGCGGTTCGCACGATTTGCTCTCAAAAGACGTACATCTGAAATCTGTCGAGCTTGACGGTGTCGCTAAAATGATCATCGAAGTCAGTAATTACAACGGCAAAAAAATAAAAAAGCTTAACATTGATATGATCCCGACAATTATAATCCCTGTCATGTGCTTACCGTACGTCAAACAATGCTACGGCGACGTCATTCCGACACTTGTCGCTAAACAAAGTGCAACAGAAGGCGAAGATCCAGAACTACTATGGCCTTTATCGTATCACATGCAAGAACAATACGCGTTGGATAATTTCCCGATGTTTTCTTTGTATGAAGCTTTTCACGGGACATTGAACATATGTAAGAACGATCCTATTCTAAAAAAGCTATCCCGAGAAGCTATCCTACATATATTTCTAGAAATCGGCGCGCAGACACGGCGTTGGATTGAAGTCCGATACGACGACGTACAACAACTAAAAGAAGAGGACTCGAACTACATGATGGAGTTTTTCTTTACCGATCTCTTGCAGAAACTCGAGAGCAGCTTTATACAGAATCATTTCAATCCAGAAATCAACTTGATCGAGTTTTCCAGTTTGAACGCAACAACAGTGCGAGATCTCGCGTGTCGAGTGAAGATTATTTTGCGCGGGAATTGCGAGTGCTGTTTGCTATCGATGGTTAAGAAGATTTCAAATGATGATGAGAAGGAGCCAGTGATGCAGCCGCAATTATGTTTGCAGTTACCTTCGTATATCAGTTCGGCTAAACCAAGAGAATGTAATGTGGCGCCAAAAGATAATTTAACAAACAAGTAGCATTTTGTAAAATCTTTGGTTTTACAAGTAAGCATGTGAATCGGGAAGTATTCTAACGACCAATGACATCTGTAAGAATTCTTTTCCCTGATCTAGATTTTTCCATGTAAAAAAACTGTCTTTCGTAGACGCAGACCTTATTCTTTCAAACACATCAAAATGACTAGAATAGCGACAAAATTCATCATTACTGTTGCACCGAAAGATTAGCTGCAAAATAATCTACAGGCATTCGGACAACTTCTTTTTTTCGAATACACTTTTTTTTATTAGAACCTCGTTTATAAGAACGTCCATGCTGAGATTAGCTCATAATTTAAGAAGATTTTAAGAACATGCCCAGGCCCAAGTCAAGAAAACGAATAGCTTTTATAAAAGATTAAGATAGAAGGTAAATTCAAAAAAAACCCGGCTATATAAACGTCTGAGGCTAAAAAAGAAGAAAAAAGAAGAATGTCCAGCCTAAACTAAAAGCAGTCTTCTTTTTAATCAGATAGCTCTTCGCTCCGTCGAGGACAAGTGTGTAGCAGAAATACACGGATTAAAAATTTTATCATTTTATTTTATCATCAAATTGTTTGCCCGACCCCGCACTTTCTTTGAATCTTGAGTGGAACATTTAAAATTATCGAAAACATGTATTGTCAGGACGCTTATGGAAACTGTCACATATTACTTTAAGAAAACTCTTAAAATAACCTCCGTGGTTGAAAAGCAAATCAAAGTTGAATATGGAAAGAAGAACAAATTTAAATTGTAAACAAATCCAAAACATCACAGTCAACAGTTTACTTGATTGATTTCTTGATTTCTTGATATGTGAATAATTGGTTAATTGACTTTGCAGAATGAATACCATACAACCGCATTATATTCTATAGTTCTGACTAGGTCATACGAAACTTTCTAAAAAAATGTATTGTACAAAACCATGTTATAAATTTGGAATTGAAGATAGAAAGGATAAAAAATGCTTGTCGAGTACGGAATTATTGACAAATTTCGGTCATTTAATTTGTTAGAATTTACAACATCAAAAAGCTTATTGGATCAATTTGAAATGATGAAACTGATGAAAACGCTTCTACATGAACCAATCAGTATCTTGATAATGTAATTTCCAACCAATCAAAAGGTTGAATTAGCCATAATTAGAACGTATAAAATACTAGCTCTCACTTGCGAACCACTTAAAAAGACACTACTGTTTGGATAATCCCGAGATATCGACGCTAAGTGAAACGCCACGAACAAAATATAATCAAGAAGTTCAAATTACCCTTGGATTCGATGCAGCTTTATTCTATAGAAATTTACCCCTGACCTGCATTTAGTAATTCAATTATTTTCGAGTATCATACTCACACATAAATTAGTAAAATCATTGAACGCAGATTTCCGATCCCAAGATCACACATTCCTATAGAAAAAACATTCCTAAATAACAGCGAAAATAGATTTTAAAAGACGCCATTAACAGAGTGACAGGCTTAACAAAATAGAAAAAAATATTTAGAGGGAAGAAGGTGTCAAATTCTAATCTACTTTTGAGAGAGCATATTTAGAAGGAACTTTTAATTAAGTAACTGGATCTATCTAAAACCAGTCAATTTTCGTTCCCACTTCACACCTTTTATAAAAATTCTAAGCTAGAGATATCAGGCCATGTCACGAGACGTGCGCGACCAGGCGGGTCGCACGCCTGCACGCACCTAAATCTTCTTAGATACACAATTTATCGTATGGATTTATGGCGTATCGACATAGGCCGCGTGTTTTTCCGCCCGCCTGTGAAATATTCCTGGATAGAATAAGGATTTTTCTGAATAAAAAACAACTACAATATTATAATAAATGTATTAAGAATTAACTGAATTATGAACAGAACATAACGAAACAAAATAAAAAAACATAATTTGTCGCCAAAACTATGTTATATTTGAAAATCGAGTATACTATTAGGTCAGAAAAGATCATCTGTCCCATCTATTTATTCAAACTTCATGTTTCTTCACACCAACAACACAGTCTTTTTTATATATATCCTGAGGGATGCTAGTAATGCTCTCGACCTCTCTAGTAACCTTCTATATTCGCACTTGGCCCAACAAGTAAGATTTCATTTCTTGATTAATAGTAAAATTCACCGCCATGATAGGCGGTATTTTTGGAAGGTACTCCACTCTAAGGAAGGCCCTTTAACGTACCTGGACTTTCCAGTAAACAATCCTTAAAAAGACACTCACTAACAAGCGATATATACAGAATACACATGTGGCATCATTCTATCGTTTTTCCATAACCGACATTAATCTAGCTTTGGAACATTCTCATCATTGAATTGCTCAATGGATAAATTGCTGTATATTCCCTTACTCGTTAGCGTAACAAATGTACAAGGTTTCCATCCGAAGAAAATAAAGTTCCTTCTAAGGTCGAAGGAGTACTTTATCTGGCAAAACTCTGTCGGCCCTAAGTGAGTAAATTTTGGCTAGGCGACTAGAATTTGTGCCAATCAAAGGTTTGGGTCGACAAAAAGTTTTATTGTTTATATGTTGATATTGTCGAATTGTTTTAAATCTTAGTCGGCTTTAAGTAAACAAATTTTTCTTTGGTGACTAAAATACGGGCTGACTTAAGTTTGAACCGATGAAGTAGTCTAACAATAGCGACATTTATTTATACTTCTTCAAGTCGAAAATTGAAATATTGTCCCTCTTTTTCGGGGATGTGATTCACCTTTCCATAGAAAAGCTTATCAAAAATTTATCTACATAAATCTCATGCTGCCATCGACAAAGGTCTTTGCTCGTTTTGTCCTGGAACTTGTAAAAACTGACATCCATCTGAAACGGGTCTATCTGTTACCAAAAGGCGTAAGTGGCGGGTTCTACAACGCAGATAAAATGGCTGATGTTGCAACGGTAAGTTCTCGCGTGGCGACGGTTTTCGTCTCTTTTCGTTTTCAACGAATGTTGATATCGTATCGTCAAAAGTGAAATCAACGCTTTTGTCGTTTTTCGTTCTCATATAATTTCTTAAAAAGTTGCCGATGATCACCGGAAGAGGTAAGGCGATAACGAGAATACTTCCACCGACTATACATGAACTAACGAGTTTCCCAGCTAAAAGATAAAAAGAAGCAACAGATGAAATCAGTACCCAAACTGCGCTAAGATCTTCCCAAAATACTAATAAAACATTGTGGCCTTATCCGTATTCGCATTAATCGATATAACAAAGATATTGCATGAAAAATGTCTTTGGACTTTTTACTAAAATGCAATGTCATTCGATTAAAAAATAACTTCGTCTTTTGATAATTTGCAAGAGATAAGCCAAAATCCATCAATCTTCCATGTAAAAGAGTTTCGTTTATTTTACTTGTTTCGTTTGGTTTTTTAAATTAGGGAAATCTCAACGGCTTTTCGATGATGCATATTTCAACAAACAAACAAACAAACAAAAATAAATAAAGTTAGACTTTTGAGACGATCCATAATCACTCCAATATTTTATACAAATTGAGGGATTCATTAAATTAGCCCTTAGTGGTTTTAATGATTGGAATGTTAACAGTTACTGTCGAATTAAAAGCAGTATCTTACACAAATAACTTATTCCTGAATTTAGTTAAATCATCAAGGAAGAAATACTTTTCCTTAAAAATTGTATACTTTCAATCTCTGCATTTATTCTCATTCATCCGTCCATTCATTTGCTTATTTTACATATTCATTTGTTAGTTTATTCATTTATTTATATTCAAATATAAGCCAATTCTAAACTCTTTCATTTTTTTATCCATTTGAATTTTGGATTTTGAATTTTGGATTATAGAAAGAATGAATGAAAGATTATTACGTTAGCTTTGTATCAAAGAAACTTTGTTGAACATTCTTTACTGCTGTGAGACTACCATGTTTCAAGAGCCTCTTTTTGGTGTAATCGAATCTAATTTACTACCATCTAAATGTAAGATGATTCTTTCTTAAAATATACTATTTTGAATCAGATTTGCACCTTCTACTGATAAAAATTCTTTGAATTTGAAAGCATCATGATTTAAAAAAAGATTTATGAAGAAATATGGTTAATAAATGACCAGAGTCAATTTCCGGATAATTTGTATTAAATGCCTCTGTATTTACTAGATTCATCTTGCATTGCCAACTTTGCCAACATTGACAGAAAATCTTTGATATTACATGATTTGGCTCAAGAGAAACAAAAATTGATTGTCTTAACGATGAATACGTAGAATAATTTTAAAATTTAGAGTGAATTAATCAGATCGAGTATGGTTCAGCAAGCTAAAATGTTTTGTGCCTCAACAAAAAATAAGTTGTTGCTAGTACAAATTATGGTGCTAGACAAATAACATTTATTATGCAAAATATTAGCAGAATAAACAAATTCATAAAGATAAATGAGAAAACTGAGCAATCCACAAATTTAGTGTAAATTAATCTGATTAAGTATGGTTCAGCAAGCTTATTCGTGCTGTGTTTAATCAAAATGTTATGTGCCTCAACATCATATAGACATTTTGATTTACTAAATTGTGGATGAATATAATTGTCAATTATAGTTTAGTTGGATTAATCTTATTAAACACCGATCACTAACTGAGTTTTTGATCAATTCATCTAGCAGATATACTGTCATTTCAGGAATTGAGAAATGACAAGCGTTTCAGATGTTTTATGATTTCAAGGGAAAGAGAGTCTTACAGTGAATTTGGAATAAGAATTTGCTTGAATTGATAACCATCAAAACTTGTATGAGAAAGTGACTGATTTAAACATCATGTTGATATAACTATTTAGGGTTTTTTGGTTATTATCTTTGCCTGGTCTTGACTGTCTTTTAAAAGAAAAATGCACAAAGAAATAGATTGAATTTCATCCATTCATCAAGCAGATACACTGTCGCTTCTTGATTTGTCAAATTACAGTAAGAGTAAAAGAATTTAACATTTTAAACGGAAAAACTGTTGAGAGAAAACTATGTTGTTATATGAGGAATTTGGGTTATGAAATGCAATATAGGGTATTTAATAAAACTTCAAAATTGCTATCAAGGGAGTTCATTGATATATAAAATATAACCTTTGAGGCGGTTTGCTATGCCTTGGTATTTGTTTTTATAAGAAACAATTTTGGACAAACATTAAGACATTCGGTTAAAATAAAGTAAAAGGTAGATATTCTAAGAAAAGTAACATCACGATATATATTAAGGAATATTCTAAAAGATATTTCTTAAAAAACAAATATTTAAAGGCTATCGTTGAGTCCATTATGAAAAAGAACTGTTTCAAAAAACAAAAAACCTAATAGAAATTCTTACCTATAGTTTCCGGATACATATCCCCATACCCTACTGACGTCATGGTAACAAAACAAAACCACATGATGGAAGGAATGGAATCGAAATCCCCCCTCTCATTCTCCACGTAATAAATCACCGTCGAGAACAATATGGCGGTGATTCCGAAAATTGAAACCAGCCCTAATGTCTCTTTTAAACAACTCTCCATCGATATCACAGTTATATGAAGAATCTTTTCACAATTACTGAACCCCATCGATCCGATACCTTTCGAGAGTCGAAACACCCGTAATAAGGATCCTTTAAACATATAAGTATTTGATTTTAATAAGTAGATGTAAAACGGGAGAATGGACAGAAGGTCCATCATATTTGATGTAACTGTGAAGAATTTTAGTTTTTTGCTACTTATTGCAAATTTAACAATTGTTTCTAGTGTGTACCAAGCCACACAGAATACCTCGACACACTGTATGTTGTGTATGTTTTGGCCAATGAAGATAGAAGGTATTGATTCAAAACATAATAGGGTCGTAGCGATAAATATCACTAGCGTGGTCCAAAGGTTTAGCCAACGCGAGTGTTTGGTCGCGTTGGGATATTCTAACATGTGCCAAAGTGTATTTTTAAAACCTAACACCTTTTTAGGGTCGTATGTCGGGGGCCGTAGAATTGCTACTTCTTCGTTATACAACTTTGACGCGAGTTCTTCAAAACCGAAAAATTGTAAATTTTCTATGAAAACTTTGTATGGAACTTTGTCAGGTTTTACAATGAGTCCACATTGCATGTATATAAATATCGCTTCAAATGAACGTGGGTCGCGTTCGAAAAAGAATTCCCCACGTGCACGGTCGTAGTAATTCCAAACATTATCTAAATTGAATATAGATCCTTTTTTGCATTTCAGTGTCGTGTGGTAGGTATCGAATATTTTTCCGGAAATATTTACACGAATCCGCGTTCCCGATTCCCGTTTAGGACGGCGGGCGAAAAGCGGGCGCTCCCCGCGTAGAAGTAAACGTTTTGCATTTTCCCGGGTGTTTATATCGTCACTGCGGAATCGGCGCCGGCTGCCTGGTGTTCCGAGTAGTTGTACGGATTGTGAGTCGATGTCGACACTTGCACGGTGTTGGTCAGTACTTCTTCCTAACGTAGTCGATAACATGTTGTAGAAAGCAAGATTTAGCATGGACAGAAGCTGAAAAGAAATACATAAAAAGGTTAATATATAAAAAGATAAGTTGATAAGTGAGGCAAGAATTTACTACCACATAGTGATTTCTTGGCCTTGATGAACTAATCTCCGAAAAAGCTGATAGAAACATTAATCCCAGATGATCCTTTTTTCATTAAGATTTTCTCTCAGTAAATATCCTATTTCGAAATCAGAAATTGAGATTTAACGATGAAATTATATTTCACACAGTACAAGTGAAGAATGAACAGAGGGTTTACAAGACGTGAGATTAACAGTCTAACACAGAATTGTCTTTTTATCTCTAAATGTAATATGTCCTGATTTAGGCCCTATGAAACAACAGTCTTTTTTTTATTATTCTATATTGCTATTACAATCACTGTTATAATTACATACTCTGGTCTTTCGTAAATTTTTAATCCTGTTCTAGCAGAAAATCTTCATAGTTGACTCGGCAATCCAAAATACAGTATAGTCCTATGCAAAATAGACTGGTTGTTTTATAAAGATGTTCGCTTTTAAGCGGTGGTTTAGAAACACTCCACTGTAAAACTCTAATCTAATGTATCGTTGGCTCAGCCTCAACCATGCTAAAAATACTATGGAAATGAACTGAAAATTATACATACAAAATATACTTATTTATATAGCCAATTTTCTTAACATATTCACAAATGAGATCAAGCAAGGAAGATTTTGATATTTGCACATGAGAAAGTTTTAAAGAAAAACTGTTACGCTTTCAACTACTATTGAATTTTGTATTTTGCTCGAGAAGAATCTTTCAAGCCCATGATATGCTTCTTAACATTCAGCCTCGATATGCTTATAAACAAATTCTTAAACAAAAAAATGTAAGGACCAAAAATCACAGTCAGGAAGAACCTTACCGTAAACTACTGTTGATCTACTATAGTTTAAAAAGGCAATGTTACAGACATACGGGAATATCAAGGTCTTGGCAAACAGTAAATAAGGCGTAACTAATATCATCAAGAAAAACATAGTCTTAAATTGCATAATACAAGTTGTTTCATGAATTTCTAGAAGATGTTTTGTCTTTTCAAAGACTAGGAGGACTTTGAGTTACCAATATATAGCGAGACTATTTAGAAGTTATTGCAACTGGAAATCTTATTATTTAGCAAGGAAAACCTATGGTGACTAATACAATCCATGAGAGCTATAGCTCTATAGAAAGGGAATAAAAGTTAAGGTGAAAAAGTGAAAGCGTTAAGTAATCCAGTGTGCAAAGTACGTTATAAAAAACTTTTTAAAGATTCTTCTTGAACGGAATAAAGACGCTAAATATAGGGTAAATATTTTTGCTAAAACCTTTTATTTATTCATCACATCATTTCCATTATTCTTATTTTCCCAGTTTTAGGGTGCGAAATAAAAAAAATCGCTTATATCTTCATTATTTTCAAAACTTTGCTATTAGCTGTTTGGCTATTGGCCAAAATATTTACCGTTGGACGTTAAAAATAACCTTTATAGAAGTCTTTTCAAGGTTCTTCTTGAATCAAATTTAGATGTTGTCGAAAGTTTTCAAATGGTAAATATTTTCGCCAAAACTTTAATAACGGCTGCTAAACGTACCTTTCCACACTGGGAACAGTTAATCGAACATTCCACAACATACCAGTCCACATCTTACCATACCTTGACCTTATACAATCCATTAGCAAAGATTAGTTCAAAAATGTTCTAATGTATTTATCAAAACAGACCGTCAACCAACAGACTAGATGGTGACCATCTAGAAATTTTAACAATAATTCTATGCAGAATACACGAGGGAAAGCATGCTACCTTCCTTTCAAGCTATACCACGTACTCGCTGCAATCCGACAGATGATACACTAATTCAACACAATTCTCAAATTATTTGATATAGTTGAGAAAGGCCCGAGACATCTCTGGCAAACAAAAGTTGAAAAGAAACTATTGGCAATATGTTTAATTAGATTTAGTAAATACCAGCAATAGTCTCACAATACATGTCTTCATGTAGTTCTTCTACAAAACCGTCATTGATTGGTCATTATCAAGAAAATTAGAAAAAAACTTGCATCTAAAAATCTAGCATACTTTAATATGATACATACATGGCGTTCTATACTACAGGCCTCGTCAACGGTACAGCGATTTCAAGTTTACCACTTTCCCGTCGAATGCTGCATTTGGTTTTCTGAGGACGGATTCATATACAATTATATATATTCTGCAGTTTTTTGAAAAAAAATAGTTTGTTCTTCCAGGAAATCTAAGGCACTTTCGGTTTTATAAAAAATCGTTAAAAACGAGAGAATTAATTAAGGTTGATGTCGCCATTGTCAGTACCTCGATACATGCACAATGGCGACTTATAACCTTGTCTCTTTTTTTACGGTTTTATTTGAAACCAAAAGTGCCTTAGATTTCATGAAAGACCAAACTAATTTTTTTTCAAAAAACTGCAGAAAATACTTCATTTGGGTATATGAATCCGTCCACAGAAAACCAAATGCAGCATTCAACGGGAAAGTGGTGAACTCGATATCCCTGTACCGTTGATGAGGCCTATAGTATAGAACGCCATGGATACATACTATCAAAAACAAAAAGCAAGAAAAGTGGAAGATGTAACCTTGCCTCGAAGATATCTCTTTATAAAAGGGTATTTGTTCATAGACATGCGAAATCTTGGTGAATTAGCACTGTCAAATTTCTGTTTTGCTTTGAACGAGGCAAATCGAAAATAGCACCCGGCTTTTGGTCTTTACTGTAACTCATTCGAAATTCGCCGTTCGCCGGGATAAATCAGTAAACCTGCATAAATAAACACTAATTGGTCTGAAATAAGCAACGGAAGAGCTCCAAGATATAATTTTGGTTTAAAATTGATTATCATCTTTTATGATTAAAATAATTGCAATATGATACCATTGAGGCACCAAACTACTGTATAGTATAATTAAATATAGATAAAACACTTAACACTTAAAAGCGTCAATTTTCCTCTGATTTAGCTGATCTTTCCACCAAATGAAATCAGGAAAAAAATAGATTAGGGTGGGATGAACCTTGTAGAAAATAATGAAGTGGAACGAGAATGAAAATGAAGACTAAAGAAAACGAAAATCGCGAAAGAAGAACTTAGGAACAATAGAAGAATATATTTGGAATCTTCTTTGAGGCCTTGTCGACCTATTGGCTCTAAAACGACTATATTCACGATCATCACTCCTAATAGATCGGCAAGGCTTTAGAGGTTCCAATTATGTACTTCGCGTCATTCTGATCTACCTTTTTTCCTTTTTTAAATTGGTGAAAAGGTCAGCTAAAGCAGATAAAAATCGACGCTTTTATCGCACAAAGTTACAAAGTGTTTCGCCTATTTTGAATAATACTTTTAAATAATCTGAGGATACAGATTTTACACAGATTTTACTATCAATTCAATTAATCAGAACTAAAATAAAAAGATAGAATTATAAATAAATATAGTAAAAATCATAACCATTGAAACAACTTCTGTTAGGTGCCAAAATTGAAACGATTTTGGCACAAAAATAACGTACAAAATTACATTTATCGTCCACTTCTTCTAGGTCACTCTACTAAATAATCTATCAAAGTTAATGAAGAAGATTTGTTTAAAAAATAATACGAGAAAAACATAATGTTTTCACAAGAATACTTTGTTTGGACGTTGAACTTGCAATAGACTCTTTAATTTTAAAATGAAAATATAGAAATTCAAAATCATTAACAAAAGTTTAGAAAGTTCCAAAAGTGCAGTCAAGAGAATTTGAAAATAGTTCTATTCGATTATTTCAAAAAGACAAAACCTTTGAGACTATTTGCCGAAACTAATGAGCAACTTATTTATCATTTTTTTGCAATGAACTCGTCATACATAATGTTACAGCATTTAGTTGACAAATGCATCTTCGGCAATGACAATCAATCAAAACTAGAGCATCGATTCGGTAAGACAAGAGAGAAAACGGTCAAAAAGAAGTAAAAAATAATTATTCAGTTTTATAAAATGAAAATTCATCGAATTATTATTTTGTGCATCATAGGGGATTGTCCGTAATTTATAGGACAATTTGGCATTTTATTGGTTGAAAATTACATCATCATGCATCTTATTGGTTTAATTTAAATTGTTATCATATGATGTTTTGTTAAAACTAAAACTCACGATGAGAAATTTTAGTGAACAAAGATGTAATTTTCAACCAATAGGATGATGGAATTAGCTTTAATTTGCAGACAATTCCTAAGGAAGCATGTTTTGAAAGGTCTAGATTATAGTGTTATTTTCCCTGTAATTCATGTTTTTCTATGAAAAAAGCCTAAATCTAGCTTCTTTTAATGAGTGATCTAAGCAACAATAAAATTATAATAGCCATTCTATCCACGCTAACTCAACAATTCTTTTTTCTTGACTTACACTCAGCCTGGGCATGCTCTTAAGATGTTCTTAAATAGTGAACGAATCTCAGCCTGAATGTTCCTATAAAAAAAACTGTATATTTGGGATAGCCTGGAACTCAAGATAAACACCCAAATGCATCCCTGCTCTCCCACTTTAGTTTTTGCGATTAGAGTAAATTCTGCTCTTGAAGAATTTGAGAAATTCAAGATTTGAAACATTATTTGAGATGACCAGGTATGAGAATCCTCGAGGGAAATCCCTGATTTCAGGGGGAAATGTTTTGGGAAGATTGAAAATCTGAAATAGCATTACTTCAGATGATAACCATTTTTGATGATACTTTTTTGTTCCTGGACATGCTGGAAATGCAATTTCTCTATTTTTGGAGAAGCTATGCTATCATATACGCGATTTTCAGGGGGGATTTAAAACTGTTCTCATGCCTGGTTGAAATTTTGCTTTTATTATTTTGCCAATGTTTTTTTTTAAGATACTTCATGTCGTCATATCCATAAAAAATTTTCTGTTTTATTTTTGCTTGTAGGTTTAGTGAGAAAATTTTCTGTTTTATTTTTGCTTGTAGGTTTAGTGAGAAAACCGTTCTTGCTGGCGGATTGATCATACTTCTCGTTGGTTTCTTTCTCTACTTGATGTGGGGACCCGGATACTTGAAATTGACAATGATTGGTACGTATTATAGTCCGTTGTAAAACTCTAGGCAGTAAATTTATAAACTGCGATAACTCCATCAATTTAAGTCCAATTTTCACAA
>JAUKPT010002029.1:0-13951 GCA_032273505.1 Nanomia bijuga | reverse complement strand
TCAAATTTTTGTTAAATTTCATCTTGGATATTCTTATAGAGTATATTCTTATAAAAAAAAGCGTGTAGTTCAAGATGTCGATATTCTTAACATATTCTCAAATTTTTGTTAAATTTCATCTTGGATATTCTTATAGAGTATATTCTTATAAAAAAAAGCGTGTAGTTCAAGATGACGATATTCTTAACATATTCTTAGCTTTTTTCAAATTTCATCTTGGATATTCTTATAGAGTATATTCTTATAAAAAAAAGCGGGTAGTTCAAGATAACGATATTCTTAACATATTCTTAGCTTTTTGTTAAATTATATCTTGGATATTCTTATAGAGTATATTCTTATAAAAAAAGCATGTAGTTCAAGATGACGATATTCTTAACATATTCTTAGCTTTTTGTCAAATTTTATCTTGGATATTCTTAATAGAGTATATTCTTATAAAAAAAATAGCGTCTAGTTCAAGATGACGATATTCTTAACATATTCTCAACTTTTTGTCAAATTTTATCTTGGATATTCTTATAAAAAGCGTGTAGTGGCATTTTCTTCGACACCTAAGGAGACATCTCAAAAAGGTTTTAATATTTTTTATCAGTGAATGTCTGTAAAAAACATATGAAAACCTTCAGTAAAAAATGTAGCTATCCAATGTCCCTAATACTTCATTAAAAAAAGGTAAAGCATTTTATAATAACGATTAATAGGGAAAATAGGGAAGAAATAAAGAGATTTCTATTGTTTCGCACCCTAAAACAGGGAAGAAATAAATCAAAATAGCGAAATGGCGGGAGAAGAAATAAGAACTTTTGGCAAAAATATTTACCGTTGTTCCTTCTTGAATAAGCATCGGTATTCGATATTCGGTATTCGTGTTGCTTGTTTCAATTATTTCAATTATTACTTAGAAACTTTCACTACTTTACCATGGTAGAAACTTTCACGCGCGAGTTTTTAGATCATTCTCGAAAGTTTATAGCCGCGAAATGTTTCTAATAATTTGTGATTCACAGAAAAGTTTATTAGTTTGATATTATTAGCTTGATTACCTCTACCGTTCCCGAAAGTTTCTACCAATAAAGTAACTATATCCGGCCCTGGTCCGCGTTGATCAAAGCATGTTTAAACCTGTTCTATAGCCTGTTTCAGATTCTCTGAGACTTATGACGAAAGTATCAATATTTTAGGGTTCCCATAATCGATATAACAATCAATGGACGCAAGAAAGATAGGGCTTTCAAACCAATACCGATCTCAGACCCTTACTTCTTATAGTTACTGATTTTCTTCTTCGTTTGTCGTCTTCTTCATTTTTCCGATTTTTTTTTCTCTGATTTTTTTCTTATAGCTTCTTCTTGTATATCCCGAAAACCGGATATAAAATGACCATGGAAACTTTGAGATATTGACACTTTCGTCATAAGTCTCAGAGAATCTGAAACAGACTATAAGTTAAACGCTGTTTAAGCCTACTGTATTTGATTCGATAACAATAGAAATATCACACTTTAAACAGTGTTTAAGCTAAATATCGTTCCAACAACCGGGCCATGATATTCAAAAGAAATATGCTTATAAAAAACATGTATCTCTACATGTGTATACTCAGGAAAAGAACAGATTGCTGTCATTAAATGTCTTTTGTTTACATTCTAAAACATAATCGTTTTCCATCGTTAAAGGGTTTATCTACAAATTAAACGTACATTTGACATTTCATTGGTTAAAAATCATAGTACCTAGGATCTGATTGGTTGATTTCAAAATGTCATTATTTGATGTTTTATTAGAACTAATTCTCATGATGAAATTTTTGATTGAATCAATCAGAATCTTAATGATGTAATTTAAACCAATGAGACAGCACGTTTGTTGACAAATCCTTAAAACGATTATGATAATGACGATGATGTTAAACTTTCTCATAAAGACAAGTTTGAACAGGAGATGGTTTATATTTATTTACATTTGCAAAACAAATGAAGCGGACGACAAGATCGCAAAAAGGTTCAATCATCTCAATGATATGTCTAATTTAAACTATTGATTGGTTGAATATCACATCATGAAGAATCTGATTGGTTCATTTAAAAATGATGTCAATTTGAAATAAACCAATCATTATTTTCTTTTTTTTTGAAAAAAAAAACTGGTCGTTTGAATAAAAACATAATCCGAAATTATAAATAATTGTTGCTAATATGTTTTGTGAACTTTTGTAAACAAATTAAAGATAAATTTGCCATTTGAATGGTTGAAAATTAAAAGGCTGGTTGGTTCATTCTAAAATGTCATAATTTGATATTTTTTAAAACTAAAAATGATGCTATAAATTTTTAGTGAACCAATCAGATTCTTGCTGATGTAACTTTCAACCAATCAAACGGCAAATTATGGTAACATTTGCCGTTTGATTGGTTCAAAGTTACAACAGTAAGAATCTGACTGGTTCACTAAAAATTTTTATCATCATTTTTGACTTTTACAAATCATCAAATGATGAAATTTTGAAATGAACCAATAAGATTCTTGATGACATAATCTTCAACCAATCAAATGACAAATTTATTTGTAGACAATTACTAATGCTGATCATACAAATGAGCCGTCATTTATGTTCATTACTGCAGCGTGCATGGTTTGCATGTTGAACCTTATAAGTAGTTTATTTGAATTTTGCATTGTAATTTCATCATAACAAGTCGTCTCAGAGTTTTTTGTGGACACACTGTATGATGAAAAGAAGAAAAAATGTTAATTCTTGTTGAACGAATTAAATGCTAATTCTTGTTGAGCGAATTAAATGCTAATGCTATTTACGTAATGGCGTGCCGGCTCTTTATCTCCGATTATTCTGTTGTTGCTGCCTGCACGCTACAACAACACCAGCATCAGCTTAAAGAAGAAAATACGCTTGATGATGTTGTTTTAAATTCTCCTAACCGTATATTTATAGATGAGAAGATTAACTATGCAGCACTGACTGGTGACACGGGACAACTCGACGTCAGCACAAACACAAGTGATTTAGTCGTAGATGCAGATGCTGTTACTGAAAAGAAACATTTCGATTCTGATGGAATCGACGAGAAAACGAATGCTGTAGATACGGGGCGATTCGCAACATACTCAGTTGATGAAGAAGCGAATATAGTGAGTCCTCTACGCTTCTCTACATCTGATTTAACAAATACAAACACAAGTGCAATAATTATTGGTGATAAGGGCGATAACGTTTATAAGGGAGATAACGATTATAAAGGAGATAAAGAAGATAACGGAGAAGAACCGAATACATCTGGAGTTGACGTGAGTCTTGATTCGTTAATAACTGGAGGCACTGAAGCAATTACAAATGATAATTATGATAATCATGTCGAAGATAAATACTTCGATACAGAATTGACAACAGGCATTTGTAATACTTATTTGATTAGTCGAGATCAGGACGGAGGAAAAAATATTAATGCAAAGTTAATCGGCGAGCATAAATATAATAATATGCTGATGGATAGCATTGATATTAATATGGAGGGTCGGGATGTTACTGGGGACGACCAGATACCCTCGTGCTCAACCTCCCGGACAACAGACACTGAGTTAAAAGTGTCCGGGAGTAGGCGAGGCTCGATTGCCTCTCTGAAAGGTTCATTAAACGAGACGAAGGACGATACAATGCGCAGGCGCGTCGATACGATTGCGCATGCGCAGGATGAGGAGGAGGAGTTCACAGTTTCGGACATTTATAAACAAGCGACTCTCATCGGACAAGACATCGAGGAAATCAACAACGTGTTCGGACACCACGTCGCCGAAAGCCTCATGCCGAAACTCATCTTCGTCCTTGATCGACTCGAGTGTGCACTTCTCCAACATAACGATAATAAGAGTAAAATAAAAGCGCTGCTACTTGAACAGGACGATTTAGAAGCGCAAAAGCGCACCGGCGAAGAAAAAAATAAAACACTAGCGGCGCACCTAGACGATACGGAGAGTATAGTAGAAACGAGCGAACGAAAATTAGAAATGAAAGTTAAACTTCTTAAAATGGAAAATAAAGTTTTGAGCAAAACAGTGAAAAAGAAAAACAAAAAAATCAAAACGCTCCAGAAGGGACCTGGCGGCGCAGGAATGTTGTGGCTTGTCGACAAGTTTTTATTTAGTGGTCGCTTATTTTTCGTCACGAGAGAACTACCACGCGACATTGCTGCGATCGAAAAACTCGATGGTGTTATTACGACACAAAAGAGAGAAATACATCGCTTGAGTTCCGTCGTCGAAATGAATGAGCAGGAGCGCGAACGCGTCGAAAAGGACGTCAAGCGCCTATCGTTCGTGAACGAATATCTTGAACACGAGAATAATGTCATTAAAACACGACTAAGTCGTATTGATTGGGATAGCACAAGTAATTCGTTTAAACGCGCTGCGACTAATAACGCTGCGACTAATTGCGCCGAACCGATATTTTCAAATGACGTAGGTGGAGACAGCAGCGATATAAACGTTTATAAATTTGATTATGATTCCAACGATAAATTGTATTTTCAAAATGGTACATGTGTCTCGATTAGTGATGAGGCAAGCGAGTCACGTTACTGGGATGTGCTTAGCAACAGTTCGAAAACACAAGACGAAGACGAATCGTTTGTTTTTGAATTGTCGGCTGACGTAAAATGCGACGAAGACGTAAAAACGAAAATGGCTATGATTGGTTTCCAAGACGACTATGACGAATGCGATAATGCAAAAATCGTCGAAATAATAAAAACGAAAAACGAACATGTGAAAACGAAAAATGAAAATGACTCGACGAATGGCGTCGGTGAAGAGGCACTGGAAACGAATCACTCTCAAGAGGTGAAAGTCGACATTCACGAGAACCGAAAGGATTACAAGAAATTGCTTTTAGCGCAAGAGCTGCGAGACTCGATAGCCATCATCACCGAACGCAATAACGTGAATAACTACGAGCATATTTACGGTGGTGGCGAGAGAATGGACGTGAAACACGAGAATCACCATCCCGACGAAACTCGCTACTGGCATGAAGTCGATTCGAAATCGTCGCAAGAGGATCTCGTGAAATGCAACGAGAAATCTCCGAACCATCTTTATTTTATTTTAGACAAGGATAACAAAAGCGCGAAAAAGGTCGGACTAGACGAGTACCAAACTGTCTTACGAAGATCAATCTCGTCGTCGAAGATTTCAAAATTGAACAGCTCCGAGAATAATTTGGGTAACGACAATTTGTCGTTTGATATCACGACAATTCAACAGCAGGAAGCACATGTTCGCACCAACAGTGCGATACCAATGTATTAAGGGATGAATCATCGCCAAATTTTGTATATTTTAGTCGTTTGATTGATTAGAAATTGCAACATCAGAAAGCTTATTGGTTCAATTCAAAATAGCACAATTTGATGTTTTGTATATTTCTACATAAACAAATGAAATTTTCATCCAATCAAAAGATTGAATTAGCCAATAAACTGTTAAAATCATGAACCAATCAGAATTTTGATGATGTATTATTCAACCAATCAAAAAATTGAAAAAGCCATAAATTGGTGACGATTCATAAAAAAGCAAAAATATTTTTTTATCAGGGAGAATACTTTAAGAGTAGAAAGTTTCGCGAAAAGAAACTTTCGCGAGAATGGAAAATAGCAAAATTTCGTCAATTTAACTTTCGCGAATTAATTGTAGCATAAATTTTACCGATAATTCTTTCACTAATGCTCCATCAAATCAGACCTTTTATCATTCAAGAATCCTTTCGCGAATTTACATTCTTACTTTCTTACTTGGCAGATATTGTCGCAAAAAAGGCAAAAATCACGAAAATTTTGAAAGTAGAAAAACGGATTTGAGATTTTGCGTGAAAAAAGTTGAAATTTTTAGAATAATCCAAAGGAAAAAATGTCTCAATTCATTGACATTTGCGAAAGTTTTATTTATTAAAAAATTGAAATTCTCAAAATTTTGCGATTTTCCCTTTTATCGTCGCTAAAATTTCCACCCTTTTAAAGTAGTTTTTTGTTGTCAACCCGGATGTCTCGAAGCTACCGCACTGATCCCTCGCAAAATGAAATTTGATTAACACTTTGAGTAACACACGTTCTCCACACGTTCTCCAACCCCTTTTGCGCGAAAATTAGACCATAAGGGGGGGGAGGGCTTCCATTTTTTAATTTTGTTTATGCTTTGTAAAATAATAAATAATGAAACTTTACCGTTATTATAATTGAAATTGAAGAAAAAGATTCAACATGAACCAATCAGAATCTTTATTGTAAAATATTTTAATATATAAATTCGTTGACGATGCAACCCCGGGAATTAGCCTTGGGAATTATTTTTAATTTTGTTTATGCCCACCCTCGTCCTCAGTGGCGATATGATAAAGTGACAGTGTCTGCTTAAACTCCCATGATATCTCACGACGATGTTTAATTTACTTAACTTACTTCGTGGGTGCATAGTCTAGTGGTTAATACGTTACGTCATCACCGCTATCACCGCAGTTCGAGTCCTCGTCGAGGCATATGATTTATAAATGATTAAAATTAAGCAAGATTAGCCACTAGACTATGTAGCTGGAGCTTGTCCCGGCTTCGTTAGCTTGAAAGTCCCACGTAGGGTTTTGTTCAGTTTTAAATGTTGTGTGTGTCGTCCTGTGATCCCAGCCCAAATAGCAGTGCTTAGTAAATTACCTCTCTTTAGGCTGTATATAAACATTGATAAAAAAAGTTTCTTAACTGAAAGTGTGCTGAAACTCCATATATCACATGCATGATGTCATCTCATCCGATCAAACGATTAAACTACTTATCGTTTATAAGGGGATTGATTTCACCGCTTTTTCTATAAAAATTACGAAAATCCCTCCAGGTCACGTGGTTTGAGGAAACGTCCGCAAACCAGGTGTTCTGACCCTAAACATTTTTAACATTCTTAATATTCTGTTAGGCCGTGCAGACAATGACCACTAAGGAGAAGAGGGGGTCAGCTCGTATCTGCTACGCGCTCATAAAAACCTAAAATCCCTGAAACTACATAGTTTTTTAATGAAAACCCACTGACGCTCTAGGGGAAGGGGGTCAACCATTGCCGGCTATTGTTTGTTTAAGGGTCAGAAAACCTGTTAGGAGACGTTCGCTAAGTTGAATAATATCAAAAATCCTAACGATTATATGATTATAGTGGCTAAGGGGTTGTACTTTAGGTTCGGACATAATGATGTCAAATCCGTGGTACTTTTGTAAAATTAAATTTTGAATTTCAATGTATTTTCGAATAGGTTATATTTGATATAAATGAAAAATGGCAAAAATGACCAAAGATTTGTCCAAAAATACTAATTTAATTTTTGTTTTAGCTAAAGAAAGTAACCGAAAGTACTGCCGTCCCTGGTTGAGCCATTTTTGCCAAAATAATATCTTTAATAGCCAGTGACCCAAATGACATCTCCAAAAGTTTGTTTGCTTCGTGAAAATTTTACCCGATCCAAAAAAAATATCATCAAAATTGAACAATATTTAGGTTCAACTTTTATATATTTTTTTAAATTCTCCAGTTAAATTTTCATCTGGTCGATATTTTACTGGCAATAGTGAAAAAAATCCTTTTTAATGTTCAAAAATACAGAAAAGAGAATTTTGATAAACTGTAGTGACTCAATTTTGGTGCCATTTTAGCCCTTTTTTGGTAAAATTCGTCGACACCCAGAATACTCCAAAATCTTGGTACTGAAGTTGAGCCCATTTTAAAAACTAGACAAAATCGCAACTTCCCCAATTCTTACCACATAACCAGGTTTTTAATTATTTTCTGATATTTTTCTCATTCAGTTCAAAGGAATCTTAGTTCAAAGTAGGACCATTTTTATAAAAACTCGGATCTTAAAATTTTCCCGATATTTTGAACTTTCCGTAAAATCGTGTGATTGACCTCCCTAATCTCTGTCTACAACGATGGATGAAATTGAAAAACTCCAATACGATGCAGCACTTGTAGTAACAGGGGCATAGAAAGGGTCTAGTCGCTCTAAGCTTTATGATGAACTTGGATTGGAATCCTTATCTACCAGAGGCGGATTTAGATATGATGTGTTGATGTTTTAACATCACCTTTTTTAAAACGTTTTTGATAGATTAACATTCACTTTCACTTTCTAAATTCGCTAAATTCTACATTCCTCTATTATTCTGTTCATATATCATGAAATTCTGCATCTATAACATTTGTAATCATTTCATTTGAATTAAATAAGTTTTCTCTAAAACTATATTTTTCTACTTTTCTTTTTTCTTAATATGCGTCATAGACTATAAATATACGAATGCTATATAATTCTAAAAATCATCTCTTGAAAGATGATGTTGGCATCACAATTTAAGAAAAGACATCATCTTATTAGCCGGAACCGAAAAGGTGATGATTTCTTCTAGTCTCTTTTATTCTACTGATGTATATCTCTTTCTATCAATTTTTTATTGACTGCGCGAGACAAACTCTCTCGGGAGAGCGATTTACTAAAGGTCACATGTGTGAACATCCACGTGTAAAGATAAAAAGAAGAAAACAAGAGAAAAAACAAAAATAATAGTTTTATTGAAAACTTTTTAATCCGCTTAAAGAGCATTGAATGGTCTCATTTGAACAAAAATAAATAAAAAAAGGCAAACGAATACATTTGTATCAATGTCTTTTACATGAGAATTCTTTGTCCCAAAATGTCGAAATAACCAATCTATAGGGCCTAAATTCAAAAAAGATTTCTGTCGCCCAACCATGGTGGGCAACATTTTTTGGGGAAGGGGATATTTAACATCACCCTTTTTCAAATCCTGTATCCGCCCCTGTCTACTACTGTACAAAATCGTTAATGATCGCACTCCTCGATCTCAAAGACAAGTATCCAGCTCAGCGGATGCCCTCCTCTCTTTGGGGGCTATTCATTTTTAATGGTGCATGGGTGGTTGGATATATCAAATTTGAAAAAATCTGTACCCCAAAAATAATATTATCTCATCTTAGTATCTAATCTAACCATCTAGGATTTGACATAATAAAGTCTCTTAGCCTGAAGCTTTTATGGATGAAATTAGCAAGGCCTTTGGTGGGTATGTTAGAAAAGAGGTAAAGGAACTTTTCTTCTCTTGATAGATAATTTAAAGATATATTTGCCTGCTCCCAGTTATATCCCTGTTTAACTGCCTTATATATCGGGCAGTAAACTAAAAAGTAAATTCCATCCTCTTTATATCCATGGCAAAAAAGGCACGATCTTTCCTCGGGTTCGAGACCAATATATCAACCTTTTTCTATTGCAAGGTTATGATCAGAAAGCCTAAACTTAGTAAGAGCGATCCTGTCATCAGTTTTATTTATTTCCTTCAAGTAGCTTGCACAACCAATCTCAGCTTTAAGTAGTGCGTATGGTCTTAATTTACTGCCCGGGTCCTTGAGGCCTGGAGGTCCACGAGGCAAAGGCGTTTTGATGGATTTGGTCTATTAAAGTCGAATAAAGATTTTTATAAATGAAGCACGGTTTGGACGGGTATGCGTATAAGAAGTGATTTAATAGACCATTTTCCTCGAGGTTTCTTATTATCCCTTCCGTCCGAGAAGGATTCATAAGGATTCATAAGAGTCAGAATAAGAAGCGAGCAGTAAGCTATTTGCGTTACCCTTTTTTAATAGAGTTATTAGAGGGCTTGCTCCCAAAAAGTAACTAGCATAAAGCAAAATTAACCAGACTATTAAATAAACAAAGTGAAGAGAAAATATATTTTCGAAAGCAATCCCCCAATTTATTTTTCAATGAATAGAAAGCTTTGAGTGCTCTTTCTCTTAGATCCTTTAAGCCAGTATAAATCTCCCCAGAGGGAGTAAACTTGAAGCCAAGGTATTTTCTAACTTAACACCGTTAAGGAAGAAACAATTTCTCAAGAACCGACCGGATTTATTAAAAATGAGACATTTTGTTTTCTTTATGTTTATAGATAATTTGTTTTGGTTGGAAAAAACCGATGTGTTATTTATCAATTCTTCTAAATTCTTTTCATTTCCTGCCAGGAGGATAATGTCATCAGCCCAAAAAATTGAGTTTACTCCTATGTCACCAATTAACAGGTTATTATTACCTAAATTGTTTTAGTCCTTTGCTAGCTGTGACAAAAATATGTCGAAAAGTAGCCGACTTAAAATACACCCTTGTCTAACCCCCTTGTTTGTTGTGAAACAGTCACTACATTTTTGATTTATTTTAATACATGCGTGGTCGTTAGAGTAAATGTTTCGTATTATATTGAAAACTTTTCCCTTAATCCCTATATTGAGAAGCGTTTCTAATAGAATTCCTCTTGGGACCGTATCAAAAGCCTTACTAAAATCAATGAATCAGCTAAATATCTTTTTGTTCATTTTGTGACAATATTTATCAATAAGATTTTGTAGGATAATGTGGGTGTCAGAAGTTCTATTACCCTTCCTGAATCCTAACTGATTATCTGTCATTGTAAACTTTCAGGACTCATTTATGTTCTGCTATTTTAATTAAATTCATAACAATTATTTGCTGAACGAGACAGTAAAACAGATGCTAGATTGTACTTACTATACACTATAGTTCACGCATAGAAGGTTTTCGAGACAAAGTATTATTTTGGTGGTTTAAAACAGCAGTCAAGGTGAAAATATTTTATTTGTGATTTTTAAAGCCTCATTACGTATACAACTTGAATTTGTGTAACATTCAGACTGGATCACACATGATGATACCAATCTGTATTATGGTTATTGAAGTAGCATATTGTTCCTACGTACCAATTAATCTGAAGAATACTCGTGATATTCATGACGTAATAATTGGTGGCAAAAATCGTTTCAAAGCTATGATAGTTTGTTAGCATCTCGCCAACAATTTAATGGTGGATAGAAAATTAGCGTAATAACGTCACGAATATCACGAAATTTGTTCAACCACACCATTGCCCCCTCACCAACTTATTTATACATGTTATCAATATGTATGAAGTTTCGACATCAGTTTACCCCTCTGTTCCGTATTTCGCATTTAAATGATGTAAAAGTAAAAAGTGGATATTCCTTAATTCCGACAACTGCTCAGTGCAACCAATGCGGTTTCACAGTTTTTCAAAAGTGTCGTGTACCTACTATAATTATGTACCTACTATAAGTATTTGATAAAAATTGTTTAAATTTACAGCAAATGTTGGAAAAAACTTCCTCTCTCAGGAAATCTTTTCAGTCGATGTCAACATTTTCACGAAAAAAAACGTATGTTTTTACGTGACGCTTCTTAGGTATATATATTTGGAGTGATACCTTGATATCAATGAAGAGATTTGGTCTTAGGGATTTTGAAAAACCTGGGGAGAAGATTTTCAAATTGTTTCTGAAGAGATATAAGCTCATTTTCTTCACTTTTTTGGAAACATGGTGGCACTTTCTCCTGTCAGTACACATTAAGACTGCTCCACAAGGTTTTTCATGTACAACTTTTTGGCTATCTGATTATATAAATGCATTTTTGCATTTTTAATCAGTTAAGGAGCACCAAAGCTTTTGCTTTTTGTAAATAATCTTCTCCATGTTTTGGTTCTGATCGCGCCGAAATGCATTTCAGTAAACAAACAATTTCCATGGCAAGGGAATAACGTTCCGTGGGATGGATTATTTGGCATGGCGGAGACAAGACAAGAGACAGAGACAGGAAGAATGACAATCAACAGCACAATGATAAATGATGATTTTTAAAAATGATTAGTAATGTGATTTTGGATATCGGAGTCGAATTAATCACTGGACTTTTTTGTGGCTAACTTTGATAGAGCTGTACGTAGCTGTGCATTTTCTAGAATCATATGTGAACAATAACCGATAGCTAAGCGTAAAGACCAATAATTCTAAAATATGACAGACCGGACAAACAATGTTTTACTGAGTGGTTAGACAAAGTTTTTTTTCACTTTTTACTGAGTTCTAGAGTTTTTGCAGCTTTGAAATCATAAATTAAGTCTGGTAGACTCAGAAATTTCTAAAATATGATAGAAGGTACCAGATAAGGGTAAGTAATGAATTACCTGGTGCCATGAAAGCGTTTTATAAAAACTCATATAGCTATCGCATAATTATAAGTTTTCGGAAAGTGAAAAGCAACTACAAATAGGCTTTAAGACCAATAATTCTAAAATATGACAGACCGGACAACCAATGTTCTACTGAGTTGTTTGACATAGTTTTATTCACTTTTTACTGTGTTCTAAAGTTTTTACAGCTTTGAAATCATAAATTAAGTCTGGTAGACTAAAAAAAGTCTAAAAAATAATATAAGGTATAAGATAAGGGTAAATCATGAATTAATTGGTGCCATGAAAGCTTTTTATAAAAACTCATACAGCTATCGCATATCTATAGGTTTTCGTAGAGCTGAAAAGCTACGACAAATAGCCATAAAAACCATATAATTATATGATCAATAAATATCACCATCATCTAAAGTATGCAGAAAACACACATCATCAATGATCAATCATCCCCAACTGGCTGAACAGAGAGATAGATAAAGAGAGGGAATTACCTATATATGGTAATATACAGTATGCAGTACAGAACAGAACATTGGAAGTGTCAGCGTTTTGATAAGCATCATGTGTAGTCAAGTCATTATGGACATGCAAATATAGCTAGCTACGAATAATAATATTTACCATATTATATAAAGATGTGTTCCTTAAATGCACATTTTTAGTTTACTGAAGGGATGTTTTAGTTTTTCATCACACTGTTTTTGTTGATGCAGAGTGAAACTGGATTAGATCTGTGCGAAATCTGCTTTACTGCATCTACCCCACAAATGTTTTATAATAGTATCTGCTAACAGCAGCATGAACAGTATTTTTGTGGGTTTTTTTTAGTAGTGTTACGGCAAATAACTATATTGAGATATTTGGGATGATAAATTTACCATGGGCATGAGCTGAAGCTATTATGACAGACCGGAGATTTATAATATAGTCAACGTTCAATCTAACTAAAACAAAGTCAGTTCGTCACGACTTTTGAAAATGGTTGATCAATTTGAATAAGCCATCACATAAAACTTAAAGGCTATTTTCATAGTCATACATCTATTAAAAACAATTATTCTTGGTACATTTTATTTACTTATGACTATTTCAAATTATTCTACCCATTAAGTTTCTGCGTGTTTGTGTTTCTGCAAATAATATTTAATTATATACACCCAACCTTTTTATTATCTGCAAGAAACATGGCAGATCTTGGCTTACTCTTATTACATATGATCAACTAATTCTTGTATAGTATATCGGTTTCGTCTTTTTCTACATATTTGATATTGAACTTTTAGCATCATTAAGTATAAAGAAGAGTGTAAAAGGTAATGGCTGGTTGCATCCAGCATGGTTACATACAAGACTAAATAAAAGTGACAGAAATGGACCTATCTTCCGAAATCATCACGGTAATTCGACGATTTGTTCTATATGAATTCGTAGAAAATTCGAATAAAAACAACTAGTAAAAAGGTGTTCTTCACAGTAGAGAGAATTCGATTATTGCAGAAAGATATTATATTGTATAGCCAGTAAGTAAAAAATAATTCACATACATAACTACACTTGATTTGATTCTAGCTCTTATCGTAGTTCTGTTTTTGTTTATAATCGTAGAAAATTCTATAATGATTATTCCACAAAAAAGTTACCTTCTACTTTCGATTTCTTAGTTCTTAGTTCAGGAGTTAAAATTTCGTGTTAAGGTAAATTCACACCGTCGCTTTCTTGTTCATATATGATTTGACTTAAGACGCTAATTGCCATAGCTGGCATTACATCCAGCACATTTAAATTTATATATGACACGAGAAGTAAACTCCATTGGAAGTCTGTCTTTA
>JAUKPT010002028.1:0-13951 GCA_032273505.1 Nanomia bijuga | reverse complement strand
GGTCCAGTTGTTCATTTCGGACAGTCCGAATGTCCGCCTGGATATTTCTGTCCAAACGGCACACAATATGACGTCCAGTACCCATGCCACCCTGGTACTTATCGTAACGAAACAACTGGAAGCTCTGTGCAAGATTGCCACCCATGTCCAGCTCGATTTGCCTGTGACGAATATGGGATTGCAATTCCCCACAAATTGTGTTCAGCTGGGTACTATTGTAAATCAGGTGCCAATACAACCACGCCAGTGCTGGGCGACAAAGCGAATGTTTGTCCGACTGGTCGATACTGCATTGAAGGTATGCTTTAATTCCCGATTTATACCTTAATTTAATTCTTTATTATAGGTTAAATAAGGATAGCAGCAACATGGTCATACTTTGCACAATCGTGGTAATTTATTTATCCATCTACGATGGCAAAACAGTTCGCGAGATCGAGTCAGGAGCATCACACTTTCTGCTACCATATTTAAACCTAGCCCTTTATACGGATTTATGATGATTTGTAATATTTCACGTTTCATTTATTTCAACTATTTCAACTATTTCAACTATTTCAACTATTTCAACTATTTCAACTATTTCAACTATTTCAACTATTTGCATTCAAGTTTCCTCAAAACATTATATTTATAACATTTCATTTCAGGTACTGACGAACCCATCGAGTGTCCGATTGGAACGTTCCGTAGCCTCACGCTCGGACAACGGGTCGAAGACTGTCAGAAATGTACCGGAGGGTCTTTCTGTGATACAACCGGACTGTCTACGCCTGCTGGTATATGTACGGAAGGTAAGTTTTTTTACTCTGTTACTTAGGATAATAACACAAAAACAAGGCTTGAAAGAACGATCCGTTCTATCCGTTCTAACAAGATTTCCACCCTATACATTACCCGATCCGCCGAGTAAATCACTTCATCGAAAGGCGTACGAGATTTCTGTTTAAACAGTAAGATTTCTAAAAGATTTCCGAAAAGGCATTAGGAATTCGAGCAAAGGTGTACGAGATTGCTGTATAGTGATTCACGTCTCGACTTATTCATAATTATCATCAAGCTATTTACTTATTGTTACTAAATTGTAGGTTTCTATTGCCCACTGAACTCATCAAGCCCTCGTCAAATTATATGTCCTGCTGGTTACTACTGTGGAAATGCTACAAAGAATCCAGCTGAGTGCCCGAGAGGAACTGCGTCAAGTGCGATCGGATTAAAACGGGTAACGGACTGTCCGAAATGTCTGAAAGGATATTATTGCGCTACAACGCGCCTCACGGAACCGACGGGGAATTGCTCAGCCGGTTACTACTGCCCCACCGGTAGTATATCGTCACAACAGGTACCGTGTCCGTCTGCAATGCATTGTCCTCCGACAAGTTTCGAACCTCAGTATTGTGTTGATGGGACGTACACGAGTTGGGAGAAGGCAGGGGAGTGCATGACATGCCCACCTGGGTATTACTGTATCAAAGATACTGCTGTTGCAGGTATGTTGAGTTGATGTTCAAATGTTACGTAACGCACTTTTTGGCAAATTCAAGACCCCCCTCCGCCCATTGGGGAAAAAGTATGGTTTTATGTAGGGTCGTAACTAAATGGAATACCCCTCTCCCCCCTTTAGGCGTTTACGAAAGACGTTCCCTAAGTTAATGTTGCACTATCCCTTAAACAATTCTTTCGAAAAGTGATTTTAGTATCGATCTAATTGTTCTTTAGGTTCAGGGATGCATGTGCGTCGGGCTCAGCCTGTAAACAGAAAATTTATCAGTTAAAATTATATTGTTCTATTTATTCAGATATTAAAATGAGAAAATATCATTTCCAGAGCTGAAAGCTCAACATTGTCATAGGCTACATTTTTTAGGGGAGGCTTGCGCTCCACGCAATACTTCAGGCTCGAATTCAAACATCTAAAGCCATCCGTTGATTATATCTACTGTGTGTGAGTTAGCGAATTTGAGTAGATTTTTTAGTTCGTCGAACATGTGCTAAATTCTAGATTTCCTGAATAATTTCATCTGGGATGTGTATAGTTCTATTATTGCTATTATTTTATTCAGGGCATCAGTGAATTTTCCCGTTCTTTATCATTTCCATGTCATTTCTATTTCAGGCGTCAACACTTCTGGCATCCACTCATGTTCACAAGGATTCTACTGTCCAGCTGGTACCGGCCATAACCTGAAACCGTGTCCGAAAGGAACTTATGGCTCAAAATTGGGTCTTGCTGAAGAGCGAGAATGCACGCCGTGTGACGGAGGGACATACTGTGGTAGCTTGAACCTCACTGCTCCTTCTGACAAGTGTGACGCGGGTTATTACTGCGAGTCAGGTGTGACTACAGCGACACCAATTCTCACCAATCTCACACACTGCCCTGCGTCATTCGCGCATGTCAGTATCGGTGGTATTTGTCCACCTGGTCATTACTGTCCGAAAGGAGTTGACACGAAAATTGGTAGGTCGCAACTTATCGTTGAATCATGATAAGTTTCCTCAGAACATTATTTTTTATTGTCAAAGTTATGAAAAGCTGTTTCGATTGTTTTTATTTAAGGAGGGGCTATGAAGTACGTACGCAAGGAAGGGGCAGAGGGTCATCCATACGTTAGTACGATAATAAAATGCGTAGATCTGCGTGTGTGTGTGTGTGTGTGTGTGTGTGTGTGTGTGTGAGCGTGAGAGCGTGAGAGCGTGTGTGTGTGTGTGTGTGTGTGTGTGTGTGTGTGTGTGTGTGTGTGTGTGTGTGTGTGTGTGTGTGAGGGTGTGTGTGTGTGTGTGTGTGTGTGTGTGTGTGTGTGTGTGTGTGTGTGTGTGTGTGTGTGTGTGTGTGTGTGTGTGAGCGTGTGTGAGCGTGTGTGTGTGTGTGTGTGTGTGTGTGTGTGTGTGAGCGTGTATGTGTGAGCGTGTGTGTGTGTGTGAGCGTGTGAGCGTGTGAGCGTGTGTGTGTGAGCGTGTGTGTGAGAGCGTGTGTGTGTAAGCGTGTGTGTGTGAGCGTGTGAGCGTGTGTAATAAATGACACTACATAAGCACACATCTATTTGAATCAATATATAACTTGTCTGGTAAAAAGCTTTTATTTTATGTTAAACGGATTCTAACGGATTTCTCTGACCAAACTAACCATTTTTATTTACCATCAGTAAGAAAAATCGCGTATTTTGAACTTCAACAAATCACGTCTTCGACAACGAGATTCTTAACTCTTTGGAAAAAATAAACAACACTGTCGGTTTTTCTGACTCACCGACATTTTTGTTTCTTGCTTTGTTGTGTGTGTTTTTTCTCTTTCTTTCTTTCTTTTTGTTTGTATACAGTGCGCCCGCTCGATTTATACCACCTAGAATATCTTTTTTATTTGTGGTTTTCTTTTTTCTTTAATAATAACGTTTATTTTTATGGAAGGGATATAGCACTCTGTAATAGCCATCGATAAATGCTATGCTCCTGCAGGATTTATTACAGCGAAAAAAATGAACTTAATCTAAACTTTTTCATCCCCTTTCTTTCAGCTTGCCCTGCTGGAACGTATACTCCAAACGACGGATATGCATCTTGCTTAACCTGTCCTGCTGGTTACTATTGTTTAAACCAAACTGCCAACTACACTATAAACCGATGTCCAGCTGGCTACTACTGTCTCAATGGAACAAAAGACCCCTACGAACATCCCTGTCCTCCGGGAACCTTTAACCCGGACGAACTAGCGCCAAGTAACGCTTCTTGCTTACCGTGCACACCCGGATTTTTTTGTGATGGTATCGCGAACACAAATGTCACCGATGAATGTTCTGAGGGATATTATTGCCCTGGGTCGAATTCCAACCCGAAACCAGCATCAACTATATGCCAACCGAGGTACTACTGCCCGAAGGGGTCCCCGAAGATGACCAATTGTACAGCTGGAATGTATTGTACGAATCAAGGGTTGTCAAAACCAATGGGTAATTGTTCCGAAGGTTATTATTGTCCCTACGGCTCGCTACTTGCAAACGAGACAATCTGTGACCCAGGTTCCTTTTGTAACGAAGGTTCCGACCATCCCACTGAGTGTCCGACCGGCACATTCTCGTCTGTAACTGGAGCGTACAGTTACGGCACGTGTCTGAATTGTACGGCCGGATTCTATTGTAACGGTACAGGTCTCTTTGCACCATCTGGTTTATGTGGCGAAGGATTCTATTGTCCACCCGGACAAAATGTGAAATACCCGAATGCTTATATTTGTCCGAAAGGTCATTTCTGTCAAGAGGGGTTCGAATTACCGAGGCGTTGTTCTAACGGGACGTATCAAGATGGCATCGGTAGTCACGACTGTCAACAATGTAAGTCTGGATACTATTGTGATAACACCGCCACTGCAGTGACAACACTTCTCGGACAATCGTGTCCGGAGGGATATTATTGTCCGGCCGGAACACGGTACAGTACTGAGTTTGGTTGTCCGCCGGGAAGTTGGTCGAATAGAACGAACTTGAATAGTTCGGAACAGTGTGATCCTTGTCCGCCTAAGTGAGTCATTTTAAATTGTTTTTTATTTCATATATTTAATATTAGTTTAAAGTTGTTGTACAATCAAATATAGTAAAGCTCCCTTGTTATACTCATATACAACCATAACTTAATGAATATTACACGGCCTGATTCTTTGCTATGTACTTGCTATGTAATAATTGAACGTCCCAGGCTAATCTAGTTGAAATTAGCGTAAAACGCATAAAACGATTCTGTCCATCAAAAACATAAAAAATGTGCCCTTTTTAAATTATAGTTCTAAAAAATATGCCCCTTTTCTAAACCATCGGACGCCTTTTTCTAGATTAGACCCTGCGTCCATTAAGCTTTAGCTAGACACCATCACGTTCTTTACAGGCATCCTAGAAAAACATTGTACTCCAATTTACTACAATTATTTGTATTACGTTTCTTTCAGATATTATTGTGCGCAAATCGGTCTTTCCGAACCGGAAGGCTTATGCTCGGCCGGTTACTATTGTAATGGTAGCGCAAGCACACCTCTTCAGTACATCTGTCCGAAAGAGCATTACTGTCCGGAAGGTTCCAACCGTCCAACTCCGTGTCCGCAAGGATTCTACTCGAAGATGGTCGGTAACAAGAATGTATCGAATTGCCAGTCGTGTCCGGCCGGCAAGTGGTGCGAGCAGAATTCTGATACAGCCACAACCGCGATGAATTGTGATGCGGGGTATATATGTACGGGAGGTAAGAGTTTTATCAAATGAGTGTTATGTTAGGAACTGTCGCCAAATTTTGGTTATTTCATCCGTTTGAGTACAACATCATGAAGCTCATTGGTTCCGTCTAAAATATCACAATTTAATGTCTTGTTAGAATAAAAATTGAAGAAAATATTTTTAAAAGAACCAATCAGATTCTTGATGATGTAATATCGGACCAACATTAGCAAAATATGGCGACTATCCATTGTCTTTTTAGCGTTTTCAGTTTTTTTTTATACTTGAATATTTCTAAGTATGTTCTCTCGTGCCCACAAACATGTCATTGTTTGAGAGATATTTCTATTTTAACTGATTTCTTTTATTTATTTTTTTATGATTTCCAATGTTTGCACTAAAGGCCGAAAATGTAATGAGATAGTGTGTGTGTGTAAGATTTTTCATTTTTTCAAACAACTCTTTATGCTTTTGTTTGTAGTCAATTGAAATCTTAGCCAAAACAAAATACAAATGTTTTACATGTTTTGCATGTTAGTGTGAAATTGGTCATTTGAGAAACGATTTTTCCATCACAGACCAGACTGGTAAGATACCAGAAAGTAGAAATCAGAAAAATATATTTCATTACGATAAATAGTAAGCCAAAAAAATTAAAAAAATATTTTTATATGATTTGATCAATTCGCGACAGAGAATTTAGGATGTTTGTCTCGGCCACCCCTGTCAACACGAAATTTGAACATAATATTATCTTATATTGAAAGAGATTTGCATTCTAATTTTTCAGGTTCCATCACAGCGCGGCCAAACGGCACAAACGGGTACATCTGTCCCGCAGGTCACTATTGTCCATCAGGTGCCACCCAAGAAATCGAATGCAACCCTGGAACGTTCGCTCCTATTGTCGGACACGGGATATGCCGTCCGTGTACGGCTGGCTTCACCTGTCCGAATCTCCGAACAATCGTACCATTGCCTTGCCCGCTTGGTCACTATTGTGAGAGCGGAACATCATCCTTTACAGGAGAAGCTTGTCCGATTGGTTTTTATAACCCAAATCTTAACCAATCATCGCAAGCAGATTGTCTGCCATGTGCTTCTGGAAAATATTGTGGCGAGAAAGGATTAGGTAATGATATACTTTAGTGCTGTTTGTTTCTAAAATTGCATCATATGCATTTCCTACTTCATGCAATTAAGTCAAAAGCCCAAAAATAGCTCAAAAATATCTCAGATATTCTACGAAGGATTTTCGTGCAATTTCTAGAGAAAATTCCAACTAGACACGTACATTTTATTCCGTATTTCTCGAGGCTTTCGAGTCAAAGGGATGGCATTGCTTTTATCATTTTTTGCAGTTTTGTTTTTTTCCTTTTATATTTTGGAATTTTCATTCCCCGCCCTACTTTATTCCCGACATATTCAACGAAACAGCATTCGGTAAGGAAACCTTTGAACCACAAACGCAAGTCATCAGTAGAAAAGATTTCACGATAAGAGAAAGAAATTAAGCGCACTCACTGCAAATACGTATAAAGAATAGTACAGATTCTCTTTTTTGATTTGGTGATAACATTTTTTTTTTATTTTGGATCCTTTTTTTTAAATGTAAAGGATACCGGCTTGGCTTGGCTTGGCTGCAAATCTATTACACATTTTTTTCTATTTTTTTTTTATCTTGAGCAACGTTCAGACTGAGATTGGCTCAAAATCTGAACATCTAAGGCTGGAAAAACGTTAAAAAAATAAGAACATCGCCAGCCTTCAGGTTTTCTTTATAAAAAAACCCCGTGTATTTACAATAGCAAATGACAATAACAATAATATTATTCTTATCTCACTCACATTTTAGGCGAACCGAGTGGTGATTGTTCAGCTGGTTTCTTATGTGTAATTGGTGCATCGACACCCGCTGATCTACGAAATCTTTGTCCGGTTGGAAAATATTGTTTGAACGGTACACGAAACGCAACTCTCTGTCCAGAAGGAACTATGCGCCGACACAGGGGTGGGGCAAGTGAAGAAGACTGCTCCCCATGTGACCCCGGATATTACTGTTCTGGGTTGGGTCTCTTCGAACCGACAGGTGAATGTGACCCAGGATATTTCTGTCCTGATTACGCGAAAACGACAGTGAGCAAGCCATCGCAATTTGTATGTCCCGCGGGTCACTTCTGCGGGAAAGGAACTTCGCTACCGCCTGGGTGTCCGCCAGGGCGATATCAAAGTTCAACTGGCCGGTCGTCCTGCATTGATTGCCCAGAAGGTATTTATTTGTTTATTATCTTGTCGGTAAAGAAAATCCATCGTCAGCAAAAAGATTCTTCGGTAAAAGATATTTGTCACCAAGACAAAAATTCTTCACTTTTTGCAACAATCTAGTTATTTTTTTTGATACTCACAAAAGACGATTTGTTGTTATCAGCAGTGGAATAAGAAAATGAATAAAAACATCGAAGTAGCAAATCAGCAAAAAAATAATTCTTTTGTTTTTTGAAAAGAAAGTGACAGTAAACCTCGATAAAACGGTCATTTACGGGGCCCAGAAAATAAACCTCTTTAACCAGGTATTCTTCATTTTTCTATAAAAAGATTGCCCGGAAAAATGACATTTTGGTCCAGAATCTTTAGTCCGCTTCAATCAAGTTTAACTGTACGATTTTTGACATTTCTCATTCTTCTTACAGGTAAATACTGTGCGGGTAATACTTCATTCCCTGAGCCATGCCCCGCATACCATTACTGTGGAAACGCAACTGTCAATCCGACCCCGTGTCCTAATGGTACGTACACGATGGATAATGTGTCCGGGTTATCACTTCCCGAACAGTGTACACCTTGCCCGAAAGCTGTGTACTGTCAGTACGGACAAATAGCTGGTAACTGTTTGGGAGGATTCCTTTGTTATGGTGGAAGTCCTATCCCAAATCCTACAGATGGCGTCCATGGAATTATATGTCCGTTTGGATACTTCTGTCCGCCTGGTAAGTGGTGTTTTAGTATTTGTGTTAATAATAATGTCTACAGATGTATTTCTTGATCCATTATAAAACCTCATCCATGATACTTTTTACGGATTTAACAATGTCCAGTGTAAACTCTTAAGCAGACTAAAACATTTTAGCAGAATATTTGACACCTTTTTATAGAGTACACTTTTGGTTACACAGATGATTGTTCTCTTGACCAAGCAGGGTGGTCACTTAGTCTAAGTTAAAAAGTTGCCCTTGATATTTGAACGAACAAAATCCCTTAAAATTCTCCTTTTCAATTTATGTTTATTTTGTACATCCCCTAATTCTTTAAGCTTAAATTTCTCAATTGCACATATTTGACTCACTTTTCATACTTTTTCTTGTTTAAGGTATAATCGAGACTGCATTTTTTTTTTTTAAAAAATCGGGCTTCGTAGTGACATTTTCCCGAAAGTGTCCAATTTTCATGAAAAATGCCCGCCGAAATCCCCGTAAGTCGGTAGTAAATTTTGGGTGGTCACCTTGCCAAGACTTGAAAACTATTACATATGTTGTATTTCTTCTTTTCACTCTAGGTGCCCTTCAAACTCAGCAGTGTCCGCTCGGAAAGGTGATTGCACGTAACGGCAGTGACAGCCAACAAGATTGTAAGGGTTGTCCGGCAGGGTTCACCTGTACGCTCACCCACAACGTCCCGCAACCATGCGAACGAGGCTACTATTGTCCGTTCAACAAAACGAGAATGCCGTGTCGAGTTGGAACTTATAACAATAAAACGAAAGCCACCGATGAGAAGTTCTGTTTGAGTTGTCCGGCGGGATATTGGTGTGCTAAAGAAGGTACGGTGTTTTTTATATCTGATAAACATATTATCACCAGAAATATTTGTTTGCACTGAGTTCGTTAATATTATGTTTTTACTAATCAGTTTCCTTAAAACATTATTTTTTAACTCAAATTCGCGAATCTTTTCGAACGATGTATGATCTATGCGCGCTGTATATATGGAAAAAACACTTCTGCTTTTTGTGTGGGTAAATGTATTGGCCAGAAACCCTTTTTTCTTCCTATACGAACATTTTGGCCAATCCTTATCTCTTCCTTGATTCTGGCGGCGTTTCTGATGATGTAGAATAATTAAACCCAAAAATTCTAAAAGAAAAGAAGGTGCGCAGCGCAAAAATTAATGTGAACCTAAAATAGCTGAAAGATTCATATCAAAATCCATATTTATTATCGAAACCTGTCAGAATATTTACCCTTGGATTATATCAGACCAGGTCGTAACTAATGAATTGTCTGAAATATACTGATATCAAATGGTCTGGTTCAGGGATTTCCCTGCTTTCAGGTAAAAAAAAATTATTTTCAAATTCTGAAAGATTAGTACTGAAGTTAAAATATTCTAGTCAGGCTATTTCTGGGCAATTGGAGTTGCTAAAAGCATAATATTCAGCAGATGTTTGTAGACTGGATCTACGAGAAAAAAATGTATCTATCCAGAATAATGTCTGGATATAAATTCATAATCTTATTATACTCTTCTAGGTACTGCTGACTACACGCAAAATCCTTGTCCCATCGGTCACTACTGCAACGGTGGAATCATCGAACCTCAGCCCTGTCCGCCCGGTACATTCAAAAACGAGACTGGTGCTCAAACAGTGGACGACTGTGATGCATGTCCGGCGGGCTTCTTCTGTCCGAGAAATGGCTCCGGACTTCAGATACCGTGTGATAACGGAACGTTCTGTCCGAATGCGTCTATTAACCCACAACTCTGTCAAGCTGGGTTCTACTGTCCGTCTGCCGCTGAGAAGATCCCTTGTCCGTCCGGATATTACTGTCCGGTTAAGAGTGCGAACAAGATTCCATGTCCGACTGGTCATTATTGTCCTGGGAATAGTAATTGTACGCTGTCTCCAGGTGGATCTGTTTCACCCATCATCTGTCCATTGGGTAAGCACATTTGCTGAACTGATAATAAATGATAGTTATAATAATATACGTGTATAGGGAACCAGTCTTAACTTGGCAATGAAAAGATTACCAGGAAATGAAGGGACATCTTTTAGATATTTCTTCAGACTTTTTAAGTCTACAAAAAAGGGAATGATTTTCGGTGAAGGATTGCCCACAAAACCGATTTTATTGAGATTTATTGAATTTTGTCGCATATTAATAGCTGTCCTTCGTCTTATTAATTTTTTGGTTAATGTTTATTCTTCTGTTTTCAGGTTACCACGAAAAGGAAGGGACGTTGCATCACAGTTTTGAAGACACGTGCAAGATTTGTACCCCTGGTACATATGGAGTTGTTGCTGATCGAAGTTCATGCACAACTTGTCGTGCTGGGGTCATATGCTTGGCAGGTAAAGTGATAATCTAAAATGAATGTATTCATGAGTACACTGAAAACATTAAGAAGTCTGTGACCAGAGATTTGACCTCCTTTTCCCAAAAATGGTCCCCTTTAGGTCTCTTTTTAGAAATGTTAGGCCAGTTACTTTCTTGGGAACACTGCTTATCATATTTGCTTCTTATCTCGTTCCAGGTGCTACTACCGACGATCCCCTTGGAAACCATACGAACTTCGGACTGAACGTTACCCATTCGTTCCCATGCCCCATTGGTTACTATTGTTTATCCGGTGCTCAGGTCCCCAGCGCATGTCCGAATGGAACTTACAACGATGTGGAGTACGGAGGTGCACTTTCGAACTGTACCTACTGCCCTATCGACCACTACAATCACTTGGAAGGTCAAAAAGCCTGCTTTCAATGTGGGGGTCAAGCGAAACAACCCTACCCTAAACAAGATAAGTGTCTCTGTAATGGGCTGCATAGAGTTTTCATGGTATGCCTTTTTTGTTCTTAGATATTTTGTTTGTTATAAGATAGTTCTTAATCATTTTCGGGTGCGTACTTTATAGTTAATCTCTGATGTGTATGTCATCAATAAATTCCCTTCAATGCTTGAATTTAGCTTCTTGAAAAATGTTACTTTTTGTTTCCTCATTTCATTTGTAAACAATTAGTGAAAATGTTGGCTTATGGAGCAATTGGTGCCACCAGACCACTTTATCTAACTGCAGTCAGGCCTATTTACTTTACCCCAAACGTTTTCAATATTTCTTTTTCGAAGGGTTTTTCTACTTTTCTAAATGACATTACAAATTCTGAATAACTTGCACGCAACTGATCTGCAAACACAAATAATACACGACGTTCACTCACATCTCCAATCTACGTACACCATTTTGTTCATTCTAAATTCATACTCTCCATTTCGTAGCCTAGCGACAAGACTTGCTCGTGTGAGAAGGGCTACGTGAAGAACGAAGCTCGTGAAGTGGATTGTGTCCAGAAGTTGTACGCCATCTGCACAGAAGGGCAGTGGAGGGACCAAGAGGGGAACTGTAAGAACCAAGAACAGTGGAACGAGTATTGTGCTAACAAGGTAGGGTTTCATTTCATTTCTTCGTTTTGTAGTTTTACGTTTCCTATATTTTTGATTTTTCCTACAAAATTAAAAAACTTTGAACGCAGCCTGGTTTTCGATGCTTCTTTCACTATCTTGTTCGCTCTCTGCCGTAAAAAAGTAAATAATTTTGGCCAAAAAAGCCCTCCTCAGGCTACCCATTTGGGGGGTGGGGGGGAATTCGTCTTGTTGAAAACAGGAAAGAAATTCAACAAATATATGTTTTTGCATGATTTGGTCTTCTTTCACTGTTTTCTTGTCATCATACTTTGACTCCATTTAGTATTTTTTTTCTTGAAAAAATAAGCGAGTGGACGCGTATTAAGGTGATCAGAGTAAGAAGGTAAATGATTTTGCTGTACGATCCAAATCTGACGAAATAACTGACTAATGTAGAAAAGTATTGCAGCGTTTATTTTTCATGAAAACGGCATTATTTGAGGATTTTGGATTTTTTCATATAGGGGAGGGTCAGATACCCGGACTCTAAAATTGCCTAAACTAGGGCCTGACTGACGAATGACTTCATTTTTCTTCTCATTTTAGGTCTGTGGCGAGAGGGAGTTTGTGAGCTTCGACCGTGAACTTGGTTTGTGTATGTGTCAAGTATCGGAGTTGGAGAAGATCTGTAACCGGGAATGTCGTATCAGCCAGAAGAAGACACTGCAATACGTCTGCTCCGATCCTGTCAAGATCAGATTGACGTACCAGGATGGAAAATATGTAAGAGGAAATTTTGCTATTGATTATCTTGACTTTTTAACTCGCAATTTTTTTCCCTACTTGGGTAAACCTTACATGTATCTGCCAACATTTAAGGGTTAATGGTTAAGGTCACTAACAAAACGAAGAAAAAGGATGATAGAACTTATGGCATCAGACGTGCGTTAATATTAATACAAAAATGCCAGCAGATTTCTTATCGTATGGTTCTAATTGATCTAGTTAAAAACTATTCTAAACTTTCTATTTTACAATATCGTCCATTAGTCCTAGCACGACGGGGGTCAAAATGATAAGCACGACGTCAAGGTGAATTTATCCAACCTCTTTACTATAGTTTCCATTATAAATTTGTTAAGCACATTTCCAGAACGCTTGTGGAGCGCTAAAATAGTATATTGATATATTCTCTTCTAACAAGCGATTTATCGTCAAGAAGTCTTACAAAAACGAATAGGGGTTAAAGGTACTTGGTTCTCAATGCTGACAGGATGGGCCGCAGAAAACGGTCAGTTTTTGCCCCTCAATTTCTGTAAGAATAGGTATGAAAATTTAGGTTCATGAGTGCGATTGGTGCAATATTTTTTTTTTAGTTCTTAAGTGTTCGGGGTCATTCAGAAAGGACGCCATCGAGGGAGGATCCCTTAAAGGGGACGTATTCGCTGATACTCAGAACAAAATCAGCTAAAGGTGTAATTTTGCCAAAATGATTCTGTAAGAGGAGGGGTATATGATAAAATGTTTCCGCGGCAAATTATCATATCAGCCCCCCTCCCCAGTGGCGGATCTTGAGTGTCTTCAGTGTCTTCATGAAGACACTCATTTATAACAAGAGCAATTAAAATTTTATTAAAGACTAAGTTGGCCTGTTAAACTGTGTTCAAGATGCAGCCAAACACTCGGAAATAGGCCCTGACATGTGTTTTCATAATACTACTTTGGAAACACTCAGAAATTAGGCCAGATCCGCAACTGCTCCCCCACCTGATCCAGAAAATTGCGCTTAGATATAATTCCAATTCACTTGTGTTTAGGATGAGATATCAATTAAAGAATTGGTGAACATTCCAAATTTCGAGTACTCTTTTAACAAGGACAAATGTGAAAAACTTGACAATTCGCTGCATCCATTCTATCTGGTTCAAACAGCTGGTAAGTCTCGTTTACTTTGGACAGGGTTGCCAGCCCAAATTAACCAAACTTCTGTCAGGAAATCATTACCTTTTTTTCTTAAAAATCAGGAAAATCATGACCATTTTCCCATGTTTCCTTAAAATTCATGAAACCATTATCATTTTCAGAAAAATCATGTTAAATGGTCACTATGCAAGTTTATTGCGAGTATGATCAAACTTTCACAATTTTGCAAAAATTTTCAACTGCCATAAGAAAAAATTTCTTGGCCTAAAATCAGTGAGAATCACGAAAATCATTACACCGAAATCAGAAATCGTGACCTTTACAAAATTATCATTACTTTTTTCAGAGAATCAGGAAAAATAGGTAAATTATGGCCATTAGCAACCCAAAAGGATTTGTAGATTTGTAGCTGGTCATATAAGTATTTTTTGT
>JAUKPT010002027.1:0-10277 GCA_032273505.1 Nanomia bijuga | reverse complement strand
GCTATTGGCATGGGCCAATGGCGTGACGGGCGGCGGTGTGCACTATGTGGGCTCTTCCTCGATTGGCAAAACCACTTGTCTGGATAAAATCAAAACTCTTTGCTAACGCGTATTTACTACATTTGTCTTATACAATTTCTCTTTTCCTCCAGATCTTCGATTTTTCGAATAAAACAAGTGTTCAAGACATCCATCCATCGCAAGGCTATGTGAACATGACGAATGGTCGAGAATATCAAAACTTTAGTGTCAATATATTACCAGATGATGTGAGTACCAGTTTATTCATACGTGATGGTCACAAAAGTCACGTTAACTTTGCTGCTTTTCATCAGCTTAAAATTTAGCTTTGAACTTATTCATATGTTTTTTTCAAAATAGCTATCGTTCATTAATAGCAAAGGAAATATTGCTAACATAATTGCTGGGAGTTAGCATTCCCCATGAAATGTTTTGTTAGTATTTTAATGCCCAACCCTGCTCGTATGAATAATAACTTTATTTTAAACTGTTTTAGATTCCCGAGGACACAGAGACATTTACTCTTCAACTGTTGAGTGTAACGGGCGGAAGTATTTTAACAAACAATGTGAATTACGAAATCAAAATAAACGAGAACGATGCTCCATTACGATTCAAATCATCGCAATTAACATGTCCAGAGACTCACATATGTAGTATTACTGTACTACGCGGTATTGGTCTGGATGGGTTACGAATTGGCCCAATAGACCATGATGCAACAGTATCATTTCGTACTGTAAATGGTACTGCCAGTCCTGGTATCGACTATGTAGAGACGATAAACAATTTAGTATTTTTAGCAGGAGAAACTGAGAAACAGATAGAACTAAAAATTCTAGATGATACGACACCAGAAAATGATGAATATTTTTCTATTATGTTAGTACATGTGACTGCTGGTGTCATATTAAAAGAAGCAAATAGCGCTAATATTATCATATCTAAGAACGATGACCCTCACGGGCTTGTATCATTCGAAAATCCATCCAAAATGAAATCTTACGTTTTTCGTGAGGACATTAACACAAATTATTCAATTCCTGTTTTACGCACGAAAGGTCTACTAGGTAATATTTCCGTTTTTTGGAATCTAAGATCCATCGGTCCTGATACAACTTCTATGGCATTTGAACCGTCGTCGGGCTCTCTTCATTTCCTTGATGGAATTGCAACGGTAAATATTTCACTTGATATACGAAATGATGACGAACCCTCTGCGGCAAATAAGTATCGTTTGAGTATCACGAAGGTGACCGGAGGAGCTCGTATACTACCAAGTAGTAATTACGGAGATGCAAGTGTTGAAATTATAGTTGCTGATAGTGACAATGCATATGGAGTTGTCCAATTCTCTTCCGATGAACCGAACCTTTCTTTTGTAAGTATTCTTTCTTTTCTAAGTACGTTTTTGACAAACTAATCAACTCAAGTCTAAGATAATCAAACATTATTCGTACAAACTATTTTTAAGTCAATTTTGAGTACTATAGTATTTGAAATCCTCTTTTCTTGACTACTTTTCACATTTCACTTTAGTTTGGTGGTGTAAGGCGGATCGAAGCTAAAGTGAAACGTTCCGGTGGGACTTTAGCTGACATATACGTGCAGTACGAAATACATTATTACACTGGTAGTTTGTTGAACCCTGTCCCGGGTGTTCTGGTGAAGGAAAAGGGGGTTGTGAATTTACAGCAAGGTGAAACGGAAGTCGTGATCGTTGGTTTCATCAACCAAAACGTATTTTTAAAGAGTGGTTCTCAGTTTGTCATGATGTTAACCAATGCGACCATTGGAAGTAAGTGAATTGAATTTTTTGGACTTTTATCAATTGATGGTCTGTAATGATTTATATTAAGTTGTAAAAACATTTCCCTTTATTCCATAGCGATTTGAAGTCTTCTTCTGTCGGACTTCTAGGTTTACTCCCACCCTGTATGTACTTAATCCAAATTAGTTTTTTCTTTGAATATAAGTTGGCTCCAGAAAACCAAAGCCTCTAAATAAGGTCATAGTTAAACCAAAAATGTGGTCTTCACTCTCCAAACACCCACTCACTGAGAAGTAGAAAATCGTCAATGACGCAACCAATTCATTTCTCTTTTAGCATCATTGATAATCAGCCCACTGACACCGCGGTTAGGTACAAGTGTGAGTAAATCAATCACAATCTCACCTCACCTGGCGAATGGTGAAATCGGCTTCTCCAACACGAATATCGTGCACGTTGCTGAACCAGCTGCGCAAGGGAAGACAGTCCACCTGGCGTTAGAACGAGATGGAACCGCTGAAAGAAGTATGGTGTATTGGGCACTAGAAGCCCAAGATACTTCAGTCAATCCTGAACTTGATTTGAGACCTACATCTGGGATGGTTATCCTTGGAAAAGGTTAGTATTATTGCAATTTTGTATTGAATTTGGGTATTAGACCATTGCATAAAAAAGTGTTCATTTTGGAGGTTTAGGGGTCAGTCATAATAAGATCACACCCTGAGTTAGCGTCCATTGGGCGTTAACTTCGTGACTCCCTCCCATAGTTAGCGTCCCCAAAAAAATCGATTTTTTCAACAGGTTAATGCACCACGTGGAATTATATAATACATATTTCTTACTTATTAATCGCCAGTCAGATATTCCTACAACGCAATGCTTTCATTGTCAACAATATTGTAAGTAGATGCCCCAAAGTTGAATCAGTATAAATAGCAAAGGATATTTTTTTATACCAGCGCCGCAAATTTTATTATTTTTCCTCGTGCCCGTAGAATCCCAAACATTTAAGAAACTTTGAGCTTTTATTAAAGGTCATAATTTAGAAAACTTTTGTAGCGTTGAAATCCTCTGACCTTTATATCAATGAACCATTCATAATCATGCCTATATAAGCAAAATTTTACCACGTTCATTTTCAACGTTTGGAAGACATTGCATTGTGGAATAAAGTGACGCCGAAAGTGATAAGTAAGTGTTGTTTGTGTTGTTGTTTAGTTGTGTAGTTTTGTGTATTGGTGAAAGTGACCGTGTGTATGGCTCTTATCGCGAAATTGAAGGACAGTTTGTTTTCATATTTATTATTATCGTTTCCTGGTTTGCGGTTTAGTTGGGAATATTTAACACTGACTCAAAGGGCGTCCCATAATGATGAGGCTTACCCAGCTGGATATATACCTACTTTTTATACGAAAGTACCCAAAATTCCCCGCGAGAAATAAATAGAAGCATGGTATAATTTTAGTGGAAGCAAGTTGACAAAAGAGAGAGAGAGTGACGATGAAAAACACAACCTTATAAAACGACACGTGAGGGTGATAAAAAAAATACTATATAATAATAATAATAATTACATTCGGTGTGTACAAAAAAGAGAAAACAGATGCCACTGCGAAATCCGCCATTACTGACACTGCAGAGGTCGAAGCAATGTTGACAGTAGCGATGCCATCTGGATCGGGTTTATAGAAATTGACGTCAACGCATAAGTATGTGAAAACAGGTAATGCATCAACTTCGAGTTTAGATAAAGATAGTTATTCACGTTCACATCAGTATTCTTTTATCGATATTTTCCTCGCTTCACTGGACGAAAATTGTCGGTAGTTGTTAGACGACCCATCGATTCAGCTTCAAGATTCAAAAATCGTGATAGAAGCATTAATGAGTGTATCAAAAGTTTATAACTAAGTTCATCCACTATTGGTATCGTACAAGGAAGGCAAGCAGAGGGGAGGGAAACTGAGTTATCGAAGACGTTGAGCGAGATAAAGAACAAACGAAATTCTTGAAGCACTCTCCGTCAAAATTGATCCAGTCCTTGGATTGAGTATTCTAATGGCCAATGCTGAGCAGAAAGAGCTTCTTCTTAAGGACATTGCCATCAACCGTCTCAGTTTCAAATCCATGATAAACGAGGGTGTCAAACGTTCGTTACAGAGTAGAGTTGCATAAATTAACAAAATAAACGACATTCGATCTGTTTCAGAAAAGACGATATTGATTTGCAAGAACAATTCAAAGCTGATATGAGGCATTTTCAAATCTTGTTGGTGAAGTTAATTAATATGATATGGATATTTACAATGTAGGTATACTCATTCAAAATTCTGCAATTATACATGTAAAGGATCATGTTTCAAAAATTAAGAATTCGTCGAAGGACACAAAAAATTTCATCCACTTATTATTAACATTTTTCCCCCTGATTTTTTTGAAAAATGCCAAGGGTGAAGAATTTATAGTAAACCTCCATCAAACGTCCAATGATGGCGACGAACTCAGTAAATTGATCTACTAAAGTAACGAACAAAACGCACCATCAACTAAGTCTTTGTCAATTCCACCAAATATAAACATGGACAGAAAAGTATTGTTGAAAAATTTACCACAATACCAGATGTTGCCACAGAGAGACGACGACTTTGGTAGTTGTGGTGTTAGCATCGACGAAGTTCGGTAACACTTGCTGAAAACGATTCCAGGACTGTTAGAACACGGAATGTGGGAAAATACTGTGCGTAACCTATTCAAAGCAGTTAAAATATCCCGGAATTCACCAAAGAGGTATAAAGGTTTAGTTGATTGCCGAGTTCCCCAAAAAGATAATAGTGGACGAGAATCAGATGAAAATTCTTATTACTTGCACTCCCGGGTAAATATGAGAGTAGAACAAGCATTTCTTTTTGTTTTTAGTGCAGATGCTATGGTGATGTGTTATGTGTGTCCAGGTACCACCAGATTTGCCGGCTATTTATGGTAGAAGACAAAGTACGAGTGAAAGATCACGACTCTCCACAGGATTACAAAATAATTCCTTGTAGGAAGATGCCATTGTTAAAACCAGGCGTTTATTTACATGACATATTTGGCGATGCTGTGGACGCTCAGATGAACAATGACGAACGACAGGCTGATTCATATGAACATGACAACATAGGAGAAGATGCAAGTTACGATACAGATGGGTGTATGAACAACGAAACTGGTCAAGAAGAAAGACAGAATAACTCTGAAGATAAAGGTAACCCGATTCCTCAATCTTCCGAAACATGCGAAACATGCTGTTAGACGTGAAAGTGAATTTATCCTTATGAAATGTCAGTTCTTCTTGCAGCCAGGTCTCGAATGCAATCATTGCAAAGAAAATCCACCAACATTTACACAAACCTTGAACTTCATGAAGAAATTTAAGGGAAAATTCATGCAACTCATCAAGTCGCCAAGTCACGCTGGCCATTACATGACATTCCTGGAATTGGTGAAACTTGGTGAATTGCCATCAGAAGAAATAAGCGGACATCTTGGCAAATGCATGATTTGCTCCAATTGGGAATACAGTTCTGTCACAGAGTAGGAAAGACACCGGAAACGAAGGTTAAAGATGTTGTCCCTGAAGAAACACAGAAACACCCTTGTAACTTTTAAGTTAATGGAAAAGTCTTCTTAAGTTATCATTTGTTGTGGAAACACAAGGTGAATCTTGGTCACAAGAAAGATCGCCAATATGTGGCAAGAAAACAGGTACAACATTCCAAGGCTAAACGATTTTTCATCAATGTGTAAAGAGCATTGCGAAGAAAATATCAAACCAAAAGTCGATTTTTCCTCTGACGAAGAAGAAAGAGGGGAACGCAAAGATGAGGAAGCACAAGACGTACAAAAGACATGTGTCGAACCAAATGTTATCAATGATAACATTTGTGCAAGATGCTTCTCCTAGTATGGAAATGGAGCGGGTGACTGGTCCCAGTGTAAAGGTTGCAGATGCTGGTTTCATGATGCATGTTTTTAAGTTTTCGATCTGTCATTTTAAGCTATTCGAATAATATTAATTTAAATTTCGAATTTTCGTGTCTTTAATACATACTCTCCCGTCTATAATACAATATTTTTTATAGGAAAAAGTACTGAAAACGTTTAGAACAATAAGGAACCCAACAAGTCTGGCCAAAATAGTCACCCTCGGTAGGACACTTTCCTGTATGGGTGATATTTTCTGTCAGTGGTATGTTAAGTCTGTTAAAAATATTACAAATATAACGATTCAAAACAGAGTTAATTTTTGTGCACCTTTTTGATCTGTTTTGATTTCCTTTAAGTCTGAATATTACATTTCTGGGGACGAAAATCGCCTATTTGGACATGTGTATGAATCGACTATATCAGTATATCTGTATGCAATATTTTTACTGAACGTATACTGTAAAACATTCCATAACAACAAAATACAAGTTCATGATTCTCAAAAATTAACATTTCAAAAATTTGATATTTTGAAATTCCAAAAGTTCGATAACGACTACCTTTTTGCAATTTTTAGGGTCCATCCCTTTCACCCTCCTCCCCTAAAAGTCCAATGGTTGATCTTATTATGACTGACCACTTATTAGTCATTTCATATCTCTTTTCATATCTCTTTACATATATCTCTTGTAACTACAACAACTTGTTATACAGTGTGTCCACGAAAAAAGTACCCCTTCGAAGACATATTGCTATCTGTAGTTAAAGCCAGTATATGCCAGATTTTTAAAAAGCGAGCAATTTAAAGCATGGAATTCAGCATTCTTTTATAACGATGACAGACTAAGATGGGACACTAATGACTTATCACGATGGCGAATCACCATCACTGCACGTTTTTGAAAAATCACTGAACAAAGAATTAACGTATTAACAAATACAAATAAAATCATTTCTAACAAGCATACACTTTTTTGTGGTACACAACAAACAATTATGGCATGACGATGCATGGCATAATACATTTATGACATGAGGTGGACTAATATCTACCTACGCGAAGCCGAGGTAGATATGGTAGATACGTGGATGGGGGAAATCCTACGATGATTCTATTAGCAGCTGCTGCCCGAAACATAAGAAGCAAGGTGTCGAAAAACTCGTCAAATGGAATTTGAAATGTCAAACAATTCATCATCTGATATGAGCAATATAGATATAGATATAGTGAGTCGAACTTGATAAGTACATGTTATATGCTGTATCATGGCCCAGCCCACTAGAATATCATTGGAGACTCATCAAATACGTTATTGCGGAAGATTTTGATGACGATGCAGATTCTGCAGAGTTAATCAAAAATATATTCGCTATGATTGACCAGATGACGAAGAACCACCGGACACAAATATCGTTGGTATTGATAAAGTACTTTTAGAACATATAAAATTAAATGAAGGTCCTCTGAAATATGACAAAGAACAAGAAATTATGAACATGGTAACAAAGAATGGGTAACAAAGCTTATAAATATTTGTTATACAGTAATATGATTTTTAATTTAAAATATATTTTTCGGTTTACATTTGTTGTTTAATTCTAAAATTTACCACATAATCCACATTGTAACTTATAGTCTGTAGATGTACCCCAAATTCTCACGATTTTTCTAAATCTAAAATTTAGTTATTTTGCAAACATCATAAATCAATGTCTCTTAGACGTCTGAATAATCTTCGCATCGTGGTTTCTTCTATTATTCCAAAAAACATTTTGTTGGTTTCCACCTACATAAGGTATGAAGAAAGACGAATCCATAAATTATTCTTTATAAAAAAATCTATGAAACCTCTACTGGAACTGCAAATCATAGTTGATGTTACATGATGTTGGAGTATATCAACTAACAACATTTAAATATAAAGCCATCAAGACATGTTTAAGCAGATTAAAGGATACAAACATTTATGTACCCCAAAATCCCAAATCGTAAAATTTACGTTTAAGTTAAGAAGTATCGATTCTAGATATGGTAAAGTCGTTACGGTTGTAAGCAAAATGGCCTGGGATATATCTAGGCTTTCTTTGCAGAGTATTTTCTGCGTGTAGGTTATTTATGGTAGTTATATGGCATTTTCTGAAAAAACTTGAAAATGTAAAGTCCTAAAGAAACTTTTTAAAGTTAGTACGTGTCCCTGTTTTTCGTTCTTCTCCATTGCCTAATATATAGTGAACGCAACGCATAATTGCAACCTCATCTGTCATCTGTCACTATTTTTTTTAAGATTTCCTTCATAGGAAATAAATATTTCTGTTTGCGGCCGGGTATAAAAAAAAATTCACACCCGGACGGTGCGCCGGAAACAAAGCTATATTATTTTGTTGGTCTTACCATTTCCATTTGATTAATGTGACATTTTGGCCGTCAGAGTACAAAAAGCACCTCAAAATTCTCGTTTTCTTATGACAAAATCCAACACCACGAGGGGCCATGCAATAATTATATAACGGTCGTATGGGTGGAAGGGGAAGTCGATTTTGTTATGCCACTACATAAAATCATACTTTTTCCCTATTAAAAGCGTTAAATATGGGTGGGTGGGGTTGAAAAAAAGGCGATTTGTAGCGTTACGTAATTATTGCATGGCCCCTAACGTTCAATAAACCTTAGTTGAGATCTTGAAATAATTTATTCATGGACATCATGAATTTGTCCACCATCTTACAGAAACTAAAAAAAATCAACCTATAAAGGGAGTACTTATTTTGCATGAAACTAGAATTTTTGAGATCTGCATTAAATTACTTGTAAAATGTTCTTAAAAATGCACTATTATACCTTAAATGCCCTCTAATTGTGACGAAGAGCTTAAATGTAAAAAATGTAAAGCTTTATTCAACATTACTCAAAATGCATATTGAATTTTGAGCATTTCAGAAACATATATAATGGTATTTCTAATCAAAGTCACTTTTTGAAATGCCTGGCGAGAAATGTTTTTGGGGACAAACTGAAAATTTTAGGTTTTGCCTGTTAAAATGCATCATCTGAAAAAAAAACAGATTTTAAGCAATATCTTTACAGCTTTTTTTGATTTATTTGAATAATACTAGGGATAAGAAAAAGAATAAAATCTTTTTTTTGTACAAAACTATTGGTTTTTACGTGAATATTTTAATGAAGTGTGAGTCTAGTCATAGTCTAGTCTAGTCTAGTCAAAAACTAGTGAAAAACGCAAAAATATTGAGTTTTGTGTTTTTTTGGCTTGAATTCTTTGTGATAAAAAAGGATATTTGTGATATACCTTTTACTTTAGATATATAGCGGACAATTTGCTGATACAGACACTTTTTTACAGAGCAGATTGATTTGTATTGATTTTTATAAAACAAACGGACATGTTATAAAGCGGACACTTGTTATAAAGAAGGACATGTTATAAAGATACGTTTTTCCAAACAACGATTTCAGTGCAAAGTACTCTCAAAGCGGACATGGAGAAATTGGAAAGAGAGAAGGAAAATTTTCACAAAATACTTACAGACATCTGCAACTTTCTGTCAGAGTTCAATTTCTAAAACGTATTTCGAAGTTATAATATAGAGTAATTAGGGTGTAATGAAATTCTAGAAATTATTTTTTATTCATTATTTGAAACAGAGCTCTTTATGACGGACACTTTTTTGTTAACAATGGTGTTCACTGTATTAAGAGTTCATTGTGATAAGGTGACTCAAAGCGCTATTTGAGAGAAGGCGTAGTGATTTTTTATCATTATGCATTTTGACCTTCCATTTTATCATATTCTCAAAAGTTAGATAAAAGGTAAACTGAAACATAAAAAATGCATCTAAATGATTACATTTATTATTCGGATACTAATTACTATGATATTGTTAAGTTTTCAGAAAGTTGCGTGCAATCGAAAGTTCTGTCTTAAATCTTCACAATGAAAAGAGGTATAACTGTTAATCCTATTAAAAATCATTCTCGGCACTCAGCATTTTGTAAAATAAGAACTGGGAAGTGTTAATCAATCATTGACTAATCATCTGTAAAAATATCTAGTCATTAATTCATTTTAACTTGAGTCTAGGTCATGGCGTACTATAATAACAGGCCTCTTCACTGTACATAAAAATCTAGTTTATTGCCTTCCGGTAATTCTTTTGGCCATATTTTTTCAGAGAGTTTATATTATCAAATAATGTCTTTAGAATTAAATTAAAAAAAAAAATGGTTGACTCTTCCTGAGGTATGAGGTACTTTCGGTTTTACTAAAGCATTCAAAAACTCGCGAAGTAATGAAAATTGTGACTTCTTGATTTAGCAACAGTTAGATGTTATCATGGTCTTTATGTGTTTAAGTATCAAAAGAATCGGAAGTTGCGAACAGGGTTAAAGGAGGGAAAACATTTTTTTAAGTGGACTTATGCGTCAAAGTCAGCCCCCAGTCTACAGGTGTGTACAGTAATTAAAACGTTTTATTGTACAAATATAGATTTCTTCATGGAAAGT
>JAUKPT010002026.1:0-13952 GCA_032273505.1 Nanomia bijuga | reverse complement strand
CTTATTAATTTTAACAGATGGTTTCAAGCAATAGCACTATCAAGGCTTTATTTGACTCATGTTAGCAACAAACGGCTATCAATTCTTGAGAATTATTCCACCCCCCTACTATTCCAACCCCTGTCTATTAGAGAGCAGAGAGTAACTATCCAAAACACCCAACCGGGGGTATTTTGGCGTCGAATACGATATTTGTTTCTTCTTGCGTCGGGCGCCATGATCAAGAGTACTTAGAGGCTCCGAACGTCACGGGGGCGAATTTTTGTGCGTCGAAGTGTTGATTAGGCCCCTATTTCCCTTTCCACGAATACACTCGCAATGACATGCACCTAACCATGGATTTACCCAGAAATATACTGGCATGAAAGACACAAATGTATGCAATATACACATAAATACTACAAATACTACAAATAATTACACCTAGTCACATATTAATTATAGAGCCTCCAACATAAAGAAATTTTTTTAAAAAAGTCTCCCATAGTTTGCTTGAATAATTCAATATCTACAAACATTTATCAAAACCAATTTGGTTTTCAAGCTACTTTGAATAAAACAATGACATATACATCATTTGCGTCGTTTTGATATTTAAGACATCTCACCCCAACTCTCATCTGAAACTGGGATTCTAACTACGCCCCAGCAACTACCCCACGTATAATCAATTACATATGAACAGACCCAAACGTAAGAGAATGGAGAAGATACTAAAAAAAATGGATTTTTACTAATGAATATATCCTGTTATTGGAAGCTGCTAATTAGGGGATTCAATCTCAATCCCCTCCACACATACCACACTCATAATCCCTGAAAAATACTTACAAACAAATACTTCAATCCAACATACAAAAATGAATATATAACATACAGCTGAAGGCATTCTGGATATTCTGACAAACCACAACTAATGAGCATTTCAGTTATTAATGTAGTTTACGGACAGTTATACACAGTCAGATGGGGAGCAGAATAATATGGGCAACAGAACGCAGCAAAAAATAATCCCTCTTTTAGTAGAAATATCCTTTATATGACTCAGATAGTTCCATGATTAGTTAAAAACAGTAAATAACATTTGGTGTGTTGTTGTTCATACTACAGAAGGTTCTAGATTCAGAAAAAATTGTAGATTAATATTTGCTGAGATAATGGTCTCTAAAAATGCCTAAGATTAAGCTTTTTAGCGTTTTATTCAAATTTGTGGACACTTTTGATGGGCATTATAATCTTGGTGAATATTAATCCAAACCCTAAACCAACTTATACATTTCGTGCAACTTAATGTGCAAGGTTCTAAAACTCTAAATCTTCATTTACCCCCCCCCTCCTATTTCTTTTATTTTGAATTCTATTATCAACATGTCTATTAAATGGTTCTTATCAAAATATATTGAAAAATAGCTTTACAAAAACTCAAGTGTGCAATAAGTGAAAGTCTTTTTGAAATAGACTTGAAATCCGGACAGTCTGGTTGGTTCTTTCATTTTCACTTACCTTTTTCATCTAAAAAGTAAATAATTCACATTGAACTCTCACCTTCTCACCTTGCGATCACAGTAAAAAGTTGATAGAGTGAAATAGTTATAATGCCTTACACTTTTGATTATCATATTCATATACCATACTGTAAATTTGCGGTCTGTTTTAAAATAGTACTACTTTATTGCACGGGTATATTCGCCACTAAAACCTACGTTGTATATTACTTATCTGAAATAGCTTTTTCTTATTAATCATTGGGTGTAGGTATGGCGTTCTATACTACAGGCCTTCTCAACGCTACAACGATTGCGACCTTTTCACTGAATACTGTATTTGGTTTTCTAAACACAGATTCATGATTCATATAACTAAATAAAGTATAGACAGGGGGTTCAATGCGTCAAAACAAGAGTGAAATTTGAGTATAAAATCAAACGATATATTTTAATACAACTTTAAAACATAACACATTTCGTACATACCGAAGTTTCTTACGTTTAGCTAGAAACACAACACAACTACTAGTCATCTTGTCTTCATCTTTCTTCGAACGTATACGCGCTGCTCATCAACATAATGTCATTCAATTAAAATCTAACACATTTTTCTCTTTAATATGTTATTTGTACTCAAAGCCCAATGAATCATTTCGCACCTATGTAAAGGCACACTCCGACATGCCTTGATCAGAATATGTTCTTTTTCACACACACTGCTTACACCTAATTTCATTTCACTTTATTTTCTGATAAAACGTTCATAAAAAACTCATGATAACCAAACAATGATTTCAATTGTCGGAAGTTCGAACATATTTTATACAATTTGGCTCTAACCAAATGAGATTCTTATATTTTTTTGTTCAATTATTCTTGACCCACCTAGCCCAGATAAACCAGATAAACTCTTATGACTCTTATAAACGATCAGTGAAAAGCTCTAAGTATTTCCATATGGCAGATTGACTGCAAAACACAAATGATAGGCCAAAAGAGCCACTTTATGCATATTAACTCTTTCTGGACAATTCCCATAAGAAATACCTTGATTGTTACATCCTTTTATCGACCTAATCCATTATAAAAACAACATGACATCATCAATAGGTAAAATGTGCAATAATTTCTTATAGTTCGAAATTATTTGCTTTTATGAAATGTGTTTCTCGCAAAAGTCTAACAAAATCATTGAAAATTCGATTGTAATTGCAACCTTTTAACCTTCGTACCAACTCTGTTTTGACCATTGGAGCATGATTGAGTATTATTGATCCTTTATCCTTTGTTAATTTATACTCTAGTATAAATTAACAAGGGATAAAGGGTCAATAATACACCACAATCAATACACTGTCAACCTGGAAAGTAAAATTGGCATAATTCTCATTATTTCTTGGCCTTTTTACTCTACTATCATGCTTAAATATATCAAGACCATCTCTGAAAATAATCAAAGTATTACAGGAATAACTTGTAATGGTGGTTAATCCCATGGAAATATATCCCGAATGAATGCAATTGGAAAAAAATATATTTCAGAATTTTAAAATCCCTTGGAGAAAAATATCCTGTTTTTCTAGGAAAGCCTTCTAATCATCTCATTAAAATACCAAAAGATAAGAGAAGTGAATATATCACTCATTTGTTCGCTCGTTTAAGGGATTATTTTCACAGCCCCTTTCACGGAATGACTTTACTAAAGCAGATTGTATATTGTTTACTGTAAATTGTTTTATGGTCCGAACAACAATCTCCTCAGGGGCCATCCCAAGCAGTCTTTCATATTTTTTAACAGAGAATTTTAGCATTCACCCCTATCGTCAAAAGACAACCATAATTATGATGGAAACTATATCATTCTTTTTTCTTAAGGAAAAGTGCAAAATGAAGGGCGATTGACTCTTAAGACGTTATTTCATTTTTTTTCTTTTCTACTGAAGTATAAGGAACATTGAAGAGCTACATTTTTTATCGAAGGTTTACTAACATTACAGATATTTTCTGTTAAAAAATACTAAAAGATACATTTTGAGAAGCCCTTGAATTCTATACGGTATACCAGAACACGTAGCTAGAGTCTTTTCATGTAAAATGGAAACTGTGGTCATAATCATTAAGAAGAAAACCAAATTCACCAAATTCACCGTTTATAATATCAAAACTATTGATTGTTCGAAAATCTCTCATACACTTTAGATTGGGTTGGTGTAATGTATCAATTTCAGAAACTGGTACCCATAAATTAAATGTAACTAGAGTGTTAAGGACTGTAATTGATTGAGGGTAATAAAAATTATCTTTTGGTCAATTTCTTTTAAGTAACGTAGGTCAGTTGACTTTTGATAAGAATAAGTTGTAAAAACATCTTTCTAGGTGTGTTTGAAAACTCCAATGATCTAAAAAGCCAAAAGAAATAATAGGATATTTCTACCCGAATCTTACATGGAGTTTTATTTGGTGAAAATACATATGGCAAATATAAAAAAAACAAAACTTTCGTTCAAGTTTATTCTATCCGCAATTCCTGAATTGTGCTGAAAAACAGTTATATTCTATCTGACTACAGCATTAGAAACCAGGTCTGTAAATTTTCGTGCACAATCTTTCTATAGTCTCATTATAATTGTTAAGAGCCAAACAGATCATTTAGAATGATTTAAAGTGCAAACACCATCAATTAAATATTTCTTGCCAGATTTATAGCCACGCATACCATAAACAAAAATAATGGCAATAAGATAACTGAAAGAAAGAAAATGAAATATTTCAGATTGTCGTAGCAACATATACCCCATTCCCCTTATTTATTTATACACTATATGCACATAAAAAGTACCTTCAAAAAAATCTTTAAAATTAAGCTGCATCATTCAACAATATATCAAAAGATTGGAAACCATAAGTTGTTTTCGCAACAGGATAATATTTTTTTTTCCAATGCAAATTTTACCAAAAATGAAGAAGTAGAAGAAGAGTAAATTCAAAAAGATGACTTAAAAAAACTAAAACATTTTATGATCAAGAAAAAAAAGCAAACAATACCTTATTTTAAATAAACTTTAAAAATAAGCCATAACAATGATTATTTGGTACTTTCCAAATGTACGTTTGGAGTCATATTAATTTTACAAAAGATTTCACACATTTTTTAAACATTAATTTTAATGGATCCCTAGAAAATACAGCATTTAATTGTAAAGGCGCTTTTTGCATCTTGCTCCAATAAAAACTAACTTCTTGATTCAAATTTTCTGATACACACAGTAGTTGTAAGTAGTTATAACATAAAAAAATCATTTAATATTTTCTATCCCCATTTTATGAACCAAACATAAAAAATACACAAAAATAAAATTAAGCATGGCGCAGTAATTACAGATATCATGTTACCAAAGCTGCACCGATGCTTTTATCTAAAAACAACGTAAAGCTAGCAAAATTTAGCCAACTAACGTGATAAATCATCGTATCATCAAATACGTTCTTTTACGCGCTAATGCATAAACATTCATTCACAAACATTTTCCATTGAAAAATACCTTTAAAACCAAGCTCACAAAACCAATATACAACACACAAGGAAAGTATTTCTTTCTTATCTCGTGAATCAAATATTTTGAAAATTATGTTATTTAGAAGCTAAATTTGCCATAATTTTGAAAATAGACGAAACACTTCATTCACGCTGCATATAGATGTATACATGCAACTTTTCAAACATATCAAATATAAACTGGCATAAAATGACAAACTAACACCCTAAATCACTACTTTAAGGGCATAAAATGTTGAGGGCAGGTCAAGGTATCGAACTTTTTTTTCCACAAATGTTTATATCTTTCCCAAAACTTCCATTTTCACATAGTGATAACAAAGTGATGTAAAATATTGAAACAAAATGATTTCTTTGCACCATTTTCTTAACGTTGCGAAAAAAAATTATCAACTTTTACCACATTTTATGGCTTTAAAGTTTATCAAATTTATGTTTTTTTTCTCTAAATTACTTACTTCAGAAAAAGAACATGCAAATGCCATGGTAGAAAATTTAAACCGTAGGCAAATATTAAATTGATCAACATACCTATGCTTATACATCATACGACATACACAGAGAAACACCTTGTTAAGCCAATATACAACATCTACCAAAATCATTGAAAATTTTCTGTTCCTTTTATGAATCAAATATTTTCAAAATCAAATTAAGAATCAGGGTAATTATAGCGATCAGTGCATAGACAACAAGTAAATAGGTATTGTGTGATGTTATTAAAGTGGTTTCTTTTTACCTATTCTATCGTATCGTGAGAAATATAAATAATTGATGTGAAGTGCACCCACCCACTTGGGTGCACCACCCTTTTTTGTAGGAAACAGTTATTTGCCTTTGTAATGACAAATTGTAGCATTATAGCATTATAGCATGAACTGTTAAAAAGCTAAAATTAAGTTTTTGTAACTGTTTTGATAAATTGTTCATTTTGGAGATCATTTATATTTGTCTAGAATGACGCTATTTGCATCCTTTTTTTGATAGGTTATTATACCCACGACATAGTTTCTCTCACAGGTGGAGATTCTTCCTCGGAAGACTCGGATACCTCTCGAAATTTAAATAGATTCTTTAGGGACATGTCTAGGAATGCTTGTTGTATAAAATTTCTCGCGAGTCGGAAAATTTACAGTCTCCTACTCCATCTCCTCTGGTTTTTCTATCCTTTTTAGAAAAGCTTCTTCAAAATCTAAAAATTCAGCTCCTGTAAATCTGGTTCATGTTCAAAAATCCAGGTCATTTATATTCGCCTAGAATAACTTTTTATTAGTTGAATCACCTTTTTTGTGAGAAACATTTATTTGCCTTCATTGAAAAAAATATTTCCCTTTATCATGATGACGGCCAGCTTAAGGACTGTCCATATTTTCACTATTTTTCCACGAAATCTTTTTAATTTTTGCATGAGACCGTGGTCATATGATAATGTATGTGAAGTTACAAGTTTATATCCGTTGTTGAGATATTGACCCATCCGCTGTCCTTTAGCTGACCGTGTCATGACACACTGATGTCATCGTTTCTTCTGCTAACGAGCTAAAATTAACCTTTTTAATTGTTTTTGGTTATGTGTATAACATGTTTCAATTTGAAGGTCATTGAATTATGACGTTACGACATATCTTCTTTAATGTGAGAAATAGGAATGGTATAAGTATATCAATGCTCGGAAGAAAAAGATAAATGTGGACATGTCGAATAACTATTTATTTATTTTTCTATTTATTTATTTTTGTTATAACCAAGGCGACTAAACACAAATGTGCCCTTATGATATATATTCCCATATATATTTCCGATATCATAAGGTCGCCTTGAATAAATCTGTCCACTAGAAGATCTTAAGGACGGTAGAGACCCGCATTGCACCTCATCTCTAGCTTTGGTGATAAAAAAGGACGATGATTAGATGCCAATTGTAGATTATTAAGTTTTAGTTGAAGAGAAATAACTGATGGGACAGTAAAAAAACACAACTATGCATGCAGGTTAAAACAAAGATGATGCAAAGTATACCTTCTTCCTAAATTGTGCCTCCTTTTTTTAAGCAAACTATTATTTTCTATAGAGTTTTGACTAATACACGCCTTTGTTATTGTAAATGCACCTAGAATTACTAAATGTGCCTTTATTTGTAGCAAACAATTATTTGTCTTTACCATGCCAAACTAATGCAATACTCTCTTTGAATAGTTATCTCATTCTTACAAATAGAAATGAAGTTTTTGTACAACTTTGCACAATATTGATATTGTGTGGAAGACGTGGAGATACTTGCTTCATCGACTCGAGCGGACCAGTATTTACTGACTCTTGAGGCTCTGTGGCAGAGAGAGAAGCGACCAAGTATTAACACTAAGGACGAGCAGTAGTCGTGAATTGACGATTGTATGGTAATTGGTCTCCAGTGACATACATGGATTAACTTTTCTCTTTTTTTAACTTTTTCTAATGAATAACATTATTTTTATGTATCTATCTAGCATATAGATATGAATATCGTTGAATAATGTTTGAAAATGTAGTTGCACTGCGAAATCTATCACATACCTCATCGGACAAAACTTAGTCGGACTAAATTTTAGTCCGACAAAAATATTGGTCGGACATAACTTTAGACAATTTCGAAAAATTTAGTCACTTTTGTCCGAATAATAATTTGATTGAGCCGCTAATAAAATAATTGGCCGGACAAAATTTTAGTCGGACAAAATTATTGGTCGGACAAAATTTTAGTCACTTTCGAAAAATTTAGTCACTTTTGTCCGACTAAGTTTTGTCCGATAAGGTATATTACATCATGTTATCAAGAGTTTTAGTATACAATATTGATATTTGCGTCTAAAATGACATAATATCATTAGCTAACTTATAATAGTAGTAAATGCACCTACCTTAGCTGCAACGCCACCTTTCAACAAATCGTTATTTGCCTTTTCAGAATAGTTACCTTTTTGTATGTTAAAGCTAAAATTGTTTTAGTGTGTGGACACAAAATGTTTTCAACGTTAAAAGTCATTGGTATATTGGCCCAAATTGACCTAATTCACACGATATTTTACAAGTTGAATATAAAAACGTCATATGAAACACTAAAGGGAGGGTAAAAGAATGCTTTTGTTTAATCATATAAGTGTATTGTGTTTTATATTAATTCAATATAATCTTTATTTTCTTTATGCAGATATCTTACCACAAATCAAGAATGTTATCTTCCTACCATGGTGGGGGATGACACCACCATTAAAATGTCATGGGACGTTAAGATCTCCCCTTGTCTTAATATCTATACTGAAGCAAGGAACTTACAGACATTTTCGTCAGTTATTATTAAAAAACCTGTTTCAGTTATATATCCTATATCGATTTTAGGATACATAGGAATATATAGGATATATTGGACTCTCTATACTAACTCAAATTCAGGGAGAATAAAAAAATGTTCAAATTATGGAGAGATTCGAGTGATAAGAGATAAGATATGAGAGTTTATTAGTTCAACGTGCCAGTAAAATTGTTCGAGTTGGAGAGAGATCCGAGTTTATAAAGAGTCGAGTTATAGAGAGTCCACTGTATCACGCTTATTGTATCGAAGGTAGTCGGTTTTTGCTGTGTCTAAAATATTAGTTGGTTAAGTTTGGACCGTCAAGAATGAAAAACGCCTACCTTCATAACTTGGACTCATATCTTTAGCAAACTCCTGTAATCTGATTTTTTGATTACAGAAAAACTTGGACATGGCCAATATCAAGTTCATTTGGCTTCCATTATCATTACTGTGATGGGCATGAGATAAAATGATATTGTCGTATCTCGCAGCTAAATAGGGCAATTTGATTGGTTGATTAGTGTTTGACATTTGTAATGTTATAGTGTAATATGTAACATTGTTACACACAACAAAGAAAATGTTACACACAACAAAAAAGTAACAGATAAAACTTTAAAGATGGTTTTTGTATACTAATTGCTGTACGCTTTCGTCGTCTGACATCAGATATGTCTTGCATCTAAATCAATAATGTTGAATTTGGCCTGCAGCCTCGTCCGACAATAATGATTTAGAAGCGCGACATAAATATCTAATGTCAGACGACGAAAGCGTGCATCAAATATATAATGGTAGGTGAAATGTCTTATGATTAGAAAATAACTCAATGTTAAAATCGATAATGAAATGAACCAACGTTTCGAAACTCAGCACAAATTATACTTGATGTAAGCATGGACGTGTTGTTATCATGGCACCTGTACTTCTTAACATAGGGACGAGATGATTAATAGACCGGACATACTCTTTGCAAAGAAGCATCAACTTGTAATTAGCTGATAATTATTCAAGCAATTTGAACCCTTAGGTGGGCCAATTAGAGCCTTCGTACTTTCTTATTCAAAACGTTATCATTATATCATAATCTTTAAAACGATTCAAAGCATTTCTTCTATATTCGCGTAGGTCGAGGAGAGATCATAAGAAAGTTCTAATTAAGCCATGATTGGTTAAGGCTTTTTCTTAATACAACACATACTAAGCCTGGCTTTGATCTAATTTCAAATGGTTATTCTATATATACCGTCAGTGTTATTTAGAGTCTAAAGAGCTTTCAGAATTGAGTTGATGGATCAATAAAGGAAAAGGTTCGTAAGGAATTCTGATAATATGATAAATTGTGTCGTCCTCTGTCTACCGTATTGAAGTCGGTAAATCTTTGACTGATATACAGAAGAAAAAGAATTGTGCAGATTTTGCAAAAATCAGCCACGACGAAGGAAAGGTAATTATACAAAGGTCTTATCATTTGATTACAAAAACCTGATCTGTTGAGTTTAAGAAGCTTCTAGAATCGATGAATTGATGAATAAAGGAATAAGAGCGTTTGGAATTCTAAGAATATAACTACTTGTTTTGTTCTGTCTCTTTTAATGAAGTCGGTTGGCCAGTGTACAGAACAAAAACAATATTGCACATTTTGCAAAAATGGCAATGATGAAGAAGAAATAAATGTACGAAAGAAGGGTTTTCATTACAAATTTCTTTAAGAGAAAAATGATGAGTCAATAACAGGATCTAAACCAAACACTGTACTTTTGACTGCCTATATATAGCTTGTAGAGGTAAGTTAATGATAAACTTTGACAAAGAACAAAATAAAACCGCAGATTCTGCATAAAAAAAAGCAAGGTAGATACACAAAGCTTTTCTCATTTTATCACGAGAACCTGAACTTTAAGGATGGGGTTAAAACATTATTGACAATAAAAGAGTGAAAGCTCTACTCTTTACAAACTTTTTGCGTCTAAAAAGCTCCAAGAAATGATGAACAAATTGATGAACAATATGCAGAATAAATATAAATAGAATCTAAAGGAATGAAGACAGGAGTTCGGAAGGGCAAGGCTAGAGAAAAAGCGGGTACTTAAAGGGAGGTATGCATAAGGAAACTTGATAAATAGAGTATTCAAAGAAAAGAATCTCGAATAAAAGGGCCAAATTCAGAAATAGACAACTCAAAAAAATAGCAAGATATTAAAAAATCATCCTGTTGAAAAGGGAATATTCATATACGATAAAATACTAGAAGATCTAATTTTCTATGGTAAAAATACTTCATAAAAATCAGCCATGATGAAGAAAAGACAGAAGACAAATCAGACAGCATATTTACAACGAGAAGAAGATTTTTTGAATAATGCTAAATAGATAAAAATTAAAAAAATGTGAAATGTGTATTGTTGTTGTCAAATCCTTAAGGGAAATTAAAAAAATATTTGCATTTACTTTTCCCATGCTCACGTCTTACTGACGGACTAAAAAACAACTTGAGCAATGAAAATTTTCTTCAAAACAAGGTCAACTTTAGAAGTGTCCATCCATTGAACCTGTGTGAGCTAAAAATTAACATAAAGACATTTTAAAGGGTTTCAAAAGTTCTATACTAAACTCAAGTATATCTAGAAATGTATTTGGAAGATGAAAATCATCTATTACTACAAAAAGGATTTGTCTTTTTTGAAATAAATTTTTAAGTTCCATATCGCTATTTGTTTTGATAAGAAAAAAATAATTTTCAATATCTTTTTTAAAATCTTTATTGACTGGGAAGAGAATGATAAGTGAGTTAATGTTAAAAAATAATACTTCTATCATAGATACTTCTATCTAGATAATACTTCTATCATAAAAAATCTATCTTATGAAAAACTTGATATGAAATTTGAAGAAAGTAGAACACTTATTTGGGTTATTCAGAATTGAGATATAATCTGGAATCTAGTTGAAATGATGTAATAAAAACAACAATTTAATATTGTATGTGGTTTATGTATATTAAATGGCACACAAAAATATCCGAAAAGTGAAAACAAAGCCTAAATACATAAAACAATAATACACATTTAAAAACATGATCAAAATCCGTTTTCAATAGCTGTCTTTTATTAGTTTTTTTGGATAACCTTTGCAATTTTCAATAAAAATTCTTCTTTTTTAGAAAGACTTCATAATTTGCTCTGAGCGATTTTTGAGAAAGATAATTGTTTACCACCATAGTGAATAGTGAAAAAGAATCAAAGTGGAATTATTTATTCTTGTCTAAACGCTATAAAATCATAGTTCGTGCAATAGTTAAGAAACCTATTTATATATATTATTGTCGATGTTGTGTACGAATAGTTAATCACCCAAAGTATTGAAATAAAACTGATTAACTCGAAACAATACCATACTTTTTAACCAATTGGGAAACACCTTATAATAGATAATATAATAGAAAAACGTAAATTTCAAGTCATGTCGTATTATCCATGCACAAATGTTCACATTAACATAGTTCGTATATGTATCATAATTCAATAGCATTTCATAACTATATATATAAGAATTATGATAAAATTCACAAAGATGTCAAAAATGCAATTGAGATTTAATCTTTCCGAGCACTTGGACAAGGAAAAATTCCGCTTTGCTTCTTTTTCAATTTTCACAATGAAGGTAAGCTTATGAAATGTTCAAAAATCACCCACCTCCTAGCAAATTACTGCGTGATTCAAATAAAATAAAGAATTTTGAAACAATATAGAAATTGCAAAGGTTATCTAAAAAAGCTAATAAATGACAGCTATTTTGAAACGGACTTTAAGTAAGTAAACTGTTGTATTAATTTGTTGTCAATACCTTTTTGTCTTTTCAAAACTGAAGCATCATCATATAATGAACTGACCTACCTTAGTGCACGTCAGTTCACCAGTCTTAATTAAAAGATATCAAATTGATTTCTTATATTGGCCCCTGTAACCAAGACACTAGATTTGAATTTCTATAAACTTGGTTTAGCTGGTGGGCAAAATTTAGTCAAAAGTGTAAAAAGGCAGAAAATAAAATGATATTCTACAGACGGCAGATATATTATTATTTCTACTTCCCCCTAAAACTTTGTGATTTTTGTATAAGAATTGACGATTCGATAGCATTTCAAAAAATACATATTCGTCATAAAAACACTAGCCGTGGTTGAGATCACGTTTTATCAAGACCTTTCTTATATTAGCCCACCCACATATTTTCATCAACATCATTACTCTCTTCAAACCCAATATTTCATAAGAAATGTCCTTTTCTTAATTTTATCATAAAACCTAAAAATTATTTGATACTTAGCAGTCAAAACTTACCCTTTTACATGTGTGTGTTTGAATAAAACTCGACAATTCGATAACATTCTTTTAAAAAATAACATATTAATTTATCAGTAATGGTAATTCAAAATTATATTGGACCATGCGTATCTTCGTTAACAACAAGACTTGACTCTCTTTCAACCCGACATAGATGAATGTGAACCGTTTCTCTACTAACAAAGACCCTTATCATAGCATGGAAATACTGATATCCTTTCAACGGAACATTGCGTCTATTCGAGGCAATGATATGGAGTGAGTAAGAAACCGATGGCTCCAGCTCTAGTATTGGGCGAAGTTAGTTTATATGGCGCCGGACGTAAATTGAACACATGGCCAGCTTAATTATACACGGCCCGATTCTTTGCCCTCTATATTTCAAAATAGAAGGCCATTCGAATTGACGCAATATAATGACTTCAGCGCGTTCTTTCAAAAAAAACTTATATTCTGCGCATTTCGCTTTGTTTACGAACCAAGTTCAGTCACATCTTTTATTATTAGTGATTACTTACTACTATTTTGTTGCTATTATTTACTAACATGGTTAACAAGTGCAGTGTTTTTGGTTGTTTTACTAATTTTAAAGGTCATGAAGGTGGTACGGTTTTCAATTTAGATTCGTTAAAAAGATATTGAATTATACACGGGCCGTGTATAATTAAGCTGGCTATGATGAACATTAATTTACAGTCGCCTGACCTCAAATAGATGTATCGTTTGCAGCGATGCGTTTGTGTCAATCAGGACCAACAGATGTAAACACATGAAATCCGTCATACAATGGAAGTACTGCAAGAAAGATGGGAAAAGCTGGTCACTGCACGAGACAACGCAATGAAGATGAAGCCAGCAAGATAGTCCTCTGGATACCCAACCCGTGGTAGAAGAAGATGAGTTACTTACAGTGACAATCGTATGCAAGACACGTGATTGGAATGAGTCCATGTCGTTCAAACAGTCATGCAAGATCGAGAGAACTAGAGACGTCGTGTTGAATTCGTCGTTGAAGCGTTCTGAGAGACGTTTGACAGGGTTCCCACAGTGTCTGGAATTTGAGCTCTTTTTGATTTTTTTGTCTGGATTTGTCTGGAATTTTGGCATATGTCTCTCACACTAATTTTTCTTATTACAGTGGAATCTCGCTAAAGTGGACACCATCGGTGCAAAAAATATTGTCCGCTTTAGAGAGATGTCCGCTTTAAAGAGATTTTTCCTAAAATCTAGTT
>JAUKPT010002025.1:0-13953 GCA_032273505.1 Nanomia bijuga | reverse complement strand
GGGAGATATTTTGCCCCTGTTACATCATATGAGACCATTCTCTATCGAGATTTGATTTAAAAGCATTTATTGTCCTGCTTCTAACGACTTCTTTCGTTTCCAAACCGTGATTTCTCGTTGGTAAAATGCGTTGTTGTGAACACCACGTATTCCATCCTTGAGTTTTGCACTATAAAGTTAACAGTTATGTTGTTGCGATGGTCTTGTTTTCGGTTTGAATGTTGCTGAATGTTGCTATTAAGTACCAAATTTCATTGTTTTGACAAATGTCGTGAATAATTTATTTGTGTTTTTTCAATGAATTTTGAAATGTATTTTTGAAAATCAAGTGTCCTATGCAATACCTGTACCAAGTTGCATGTAATACTGACCACTCCTTCATTTCCATGACAAATATCGTGAATAATTGATTAAGTTTTTGTAAATAACTTTTGGAAGAAGTATTTTTAAAGATCCAGTGTCTTTTCCAAAACCTGTACCAAGTTTCATATAATTTTGTCCACTCCTTCATTGTTTTGAAAAATCTCATGAATAATTGATAAGTTTTTTGTCAATAATTTTTGGAAGTAGTATTTTTAAAAATCCAGTGTCCTATACAGTACCTGTACCAAGTTGCTTGTTATACTGACCACTCCTTCATTTTCATGACAAATCTCATCAATAATTAATTAATTTTTTGTCAATTATTTTTGGAAGAAGTATTTTTAAAAATCCAGTGTCCTATACAATACCTGTACCAAGCTTCATGTATTTCTGACCACTCCTTTATTGTTTCGAAAAATCTCATGAATAATCGATTATTTTTGTGTCATTTCTTTTCTCTTTTAGCTTTTGTCTTTTGTCTTTGAGGCTTTTTGTGGCTTTTTGTGGCTTTTTGACTATTTTTGCGTTTTAGTAATTACGTGGAAAATGATGAATAAACACGTATATTTTATCTAAGATTCGCACAGAATTTCACAGAATTCTGATGAAAAAAACAAACAAAGAATACCGTAAAATTTAAAGAATATTTTAACGTTCCCTTAAAATTACAAAAAAATGACAGATAATTTCAAAAAACTTATATAGAATCAAAAGAAATTCCATTTATTCTTACAAATTCCAAGAATCCTTTAAAATCATGAGTCGTTTATGTATTCCAAAGATAAAAGCTTTTTTCTCTGCGAACTGATAAAATAGTTGACTTACAAACATGGAGTTAGAATTTTGGAGTTTATTAAATTCAAAAGAACTCCAAGAATCTCAAACGAATCCAAAGCCAAATTTTGTATTTGATGTGCAATATTTCGAGTTTTATCTTAAGATAAAGAAAATAATGAAAAAATGAAAAAAAATTCTTATAAAAAAAAAAACATTTTGGGCTGGGGAAGACTTATCCTGCATTCTATATTCACTTACCTTTCCAACAACGGTATGTTATCAAGTGCTCTATTAAACGACTCTGCACTCTGATGATCCTTCAACTTGATATCATGTTGCGCATGCGTACTGAAATGGACGAGTGATGCTCGGTTCCCATTGGCTGAAATATTCAACTCTTTCGTCATGAGCTTGAGAAACGTTCTCTGTCTTTTATCGAAGTATTTCATGCTCCCTGATACATCGAGCACGAAGCCGACATCGAAATGACAATCGTTATAATCTTGAATCACCCCGTCTAAATAAAAGAGAAAAATGTAAATTTTACACATATTGGTTGACCTTCTGCCTTCTCTCCGCAACCCTTACTATTTATTTTTAAAAGAACAACATGCTTGCGCTGTTCTGATTTTATCGCCGTTTTTCAAGCCTTAGATTTTGAGCCAATCTCAGCCTGGCCGTTCTTATGATCAATTTTTTATAAAACAAACGAGGATTGACAATCATTATAATCTTGAATTGCCCCGTCTAAAAAAAAGATAAATGTTATAAAAATACCTAAATTTCAGTTGAGGCGGCGGCGATGTTCTTATTCTATTACCTTTTTACAGCCTTAGATATTAAGTTTTTGAGACAATCTCAGCATGGACCTTCTAATACAGTGGCGAACAATATCTTTTTCTGCCTGGTACCACGACCTTTGCCTACCCTCTCAAAAAAATAATTTCACTCAAAAATAGAAAAAGAATGATTTTGCAGGAAGGCAACTGCCCTGGTACCCGTTGTACATACTTTAATGCAGGTCTATTTTTATAAACGAGGTTTGTAATGACGTGTAATGACAATCGTTAAAATCTTAAATCGGCCCGTCTAAAAAAGGTTTGTCTAATTTAGACTATTGATCGGTCAAGTATTACATCATCACCAATCTGATTGGTTGATTTAGAAATGTCACGATTTGATTTTTTCTTCAAGTCAAAAATTATGATATCATTTTAAGCGAACCAATCAGATTTTTCATGATATAATATTTCACCAATCAATAATCTAAATTAGACAAATCTTCATATGATCTCTTATGGACTGTCGCAATAACTTTAGCATAACAATAGTCCTAAGAAGGGGTTTTCGACGATATATCGCTTGTTTGAAGACAATATAGCAAAAGTTAATCAGCGCATCGATATTAAACACCTTATAGTATACCATTTCTCTCTCATTTTTACACAAGAAAAGTTACATCTATCATACACTCAAACAAATAAAACGTCATAAGGGGCAACATTCTCCTTCACAAGCAAATTTGCGTTTTTAGAACCATGTAACTTTGACAATCCAAAACTCAGCCAAATATCAATACTTTTTGATGCTTTTTTTTGCTCATGATTCGTATCAATGATGTGAGCCAAAAAAATAAGAGACGATTTGTTTTGGTAGTTCTTGATTTTTACCCGACCTCAGGTTCTCCAGTGGTGAAATAGTTAAGAAAATACTGCTTAAAGTATAAGTTTCAATGCGTCCTACCAAATTCAAAATGAATAATATTCTATAGAAAGTGCACAAATTCAATTTTATTCTTGAGGATTGGATTTTAAGAGTGAACAAATCATATATGAGACTTCATGACTCACGATTTGCCCTCTCTTGGGTGTGAATACTGGCCACCCCACGATAATGAAATTATTTTGTAAAATGACTCTCAATACCGTTTTCCTAGTGGCCATACAGTTCCAATCAAACATGTAGAACAAATATTTTGTATCTTATATTTCATTTTTTACGAATTCAATTTAATTTTGAATTTTTATTTTAAATTTACTGGTATGTTTTTTAGAGAAATACATTATCTTATCTAGGACTACCCTCGGCAAATCTTAAATAGTTTTTGTACTAGGTTATTAAGGCCAAAACTTAGACAGGACTACTTGTGAACTTAGACCAAAAAAAAAGATATGTGTGGTTTCGGTTACCCGACCGACCCTCTCTATTTGACTTAAAACATTCCGACCCGAAAGATTTTTTTTTCCTCCACGCAATTGAAATTGTAAAATTGACGATTTTATTGTCAAAAAGTGTACAAAGATTTAGATTTGTTTTCAACTTCAACCTAATTGTTAGGGGAAACGGAACGTTGAATGAGTAAACACTTATCTATTCGTCTGACTAACGTTCCATGCGTAATAAGTATTCAAAATACGGAGACATTATAAGACGATAGGAAAAAATAGAATAAAAAATAAAATAAAATAAAACCCCGACCGACTGACCCTTCCCTGTCAAATCTATGTGAGTACCATCAGGTCCCCCCCCCCACAATAACATAAAGTAGCCTCAATTATATGCGCGAAAAAGTTAAAGGCTCTCCGGCACATTTTGTATTCCCACAAAAAACGGTGCAATTATGCAATACGTCTCGTAACTCTAGCTCTATGGATTTTCATATTGAAAGCTTTTTATCTATGAGTGTAGAAGAGACAATTTTTGACCTTTCTTATCTTGAAAGTCTGTGTGTTTGGTAGAAGTGACAAAAATTGTATAATTTGTTTGCTAACGACAAAATTGTGGCGATAAGCGTATAAGAGATAATTTGTTATCAGTTATGTCTAGAGAGGTATGAACTCAAAGACTTACCCTTCGCCACAGGAACGTGCAGTAAAACTGAGGATGGACAAATATTTGATAAAGTAAAATAACGTCTTCTTTCTTCTGAGTATATAACAATCCTGGTAGACGCAGTAAAGATTAATGTCAAACGAGGATGGATCAACATTTATGACATTTATGACCCTCAACAGGCAATGACCGCTAATTATTGGACCCTCTCTTTCTTGCACTTATCAGCCATTGTCGGGCATATTTTACGGTTTTTGCATTAGAAATTTCAGTTTTCAACTACAGGGATTTTTGGGTTTTCTGACTGCTTAGTAGACATGAGCTGACCCGCTTCCCATTAACGGCACATGTCTGCTAAGGGTCAGGAAAACCTGTTTGTTGACGTCCCCTAACTGGGGTTCTCTGTTGTTATCCATGTGAAAAGCGGAAAAGAAGTCCAATTTTCAAATTGATGTGAGTATTTTACGGTCAGATGTTTCTCATTGTGGTCCAAAATGTGCTCTGTAAGAGCACTCATCCCGCCAATTAAAGGTCTCAAAATGTGTTTTAAAATTGTTCTTAGATTTTTTCAATTATCGTGTCTGAAAGAGTAATGACTGGCTACATGTGATTTAAAGGATTTTAAAAATAAATCAATATTTCGCCCTAAAATTGATTTTAAGTGGAGGTCAGTCGAGAAAAAGGAAAAAGAGATAAGATTAAATCAACAAAGCACCATATTTTTTTAAAAGAAATATATTATGATATCACAATTCCAATCACGCTACAAGTAACAACTGAATAAAACAAGTTCTTGACGTCATTGTTCTGCAGATGCAAGCCAGAATATGCCCAGAAATACGAAAAATGCCTAAAAAGGACTATTTTCTCAATTTTAGAACAAAATCGGCACTTTTGACAAATTATCTCGAGAGTAAGACATGCAGTTTTTTGGAAAATGTTCACAACGTCTAAGTCAATTTCATAAAAATAATTTAGCAAAATTTTTCCTAAAATGGCAGCAGGTTTGATTTTTCGAATTTTTCATCAGATTTTGCACCTTTTTTGTGCAGTTTTTTTGTCAATATCTCGAGAAAAAAGGTTTCTCTCACATGCGGTCTTTTGTAAAATATTCACAACATTAAGGGCTACAAAGAAAAAATAATTTTGTAATATCTTGTAAAATGGCGGCAAAAATCAATTTCATCTCAAAATGCTTTAACTGTTAACTATTTGCATGGAAATTTATTTTTATTTTATTAATGAATAGATTCATTTCAAAGAAATATTATTATAGTTTCTTCATTTGAAAGGAAAAGTTAGTTTGATTTTTTTTTTGAAGATATATGTATTTAAAGAACGGGTTACGTTTTTTTTTACTCACCCTGTATATATCAGGACAACCATTACGGTTTGAAAGTTATTTTAGGGTGCAATTCGCTTTATTTGGGTTAAGTACTGTTTCTTTTGTCAGATATGATATATTTTTTTTGCAAGTAAGTCTTAAGTCCTGATGACTGGTTAGGGATTGTTGCCAAATTATGGCTATTTTAGCCGTTTGATTGGTTGAAAGTTATATCATCAGGATTCTGATTGATTCTTTTAGAAATATCGTTTTCATATTTTTTTTTTCTTAGAGTTTAGATTGGACTAATTAGCTTCTTGATGCTGAAATTTCTGACCAATCAAGCGGCTGAAATAGCCAAAATAAGCGACAATTTCTTAGAAACCTGAAAAGGGGTTGTAAGCCGCTTGACGTTTATTGCCACAAGTTACTAGCCACAAAAATGTAGAAAAAGAATGATACGGATAAGCAAGATATATGTCTTTTTTACTCCAACTGTCTCCATACTTTATACAAATCAATTATGAGTTTCGAGGACCTCTTAGTAGAAAGATTGTCTAAAACAAACGGTGGTTTCAGTTGTATGAGATAACTAGCGTAAGCAAATATGGGTGGTACACGCATTTTTTTTTTTGTAGGAATAGTGTTCAAGATGATGAATATCCTTAAATATTTGGCAAAATTCATCTTGATTTATTCTTAGCATATTCTTAGTATACATATCACGTAGAACTTAGAAGTCATCATAAGTTGGTACAACAGGGACCACTCTTCTTGAGTTCTTTCCCGTCACAAAGGGGACACATAGTTAGGGACATGGAATGCAAACTATATTGACAGAAGGGAAATGGGATGTATGGGATTTTTATCAACAACCCTTAAAAGGACGCGTATGCTGGAACAGCGCTTGTTTTTTCGCTTTTTACAGAAAAAGGGATGTGGGGCGCGATGCAAAAATACATAAGGGACGTGGAATGCGCAACCCTTTTGTCCCTTCCTGTATTAAGTAAGAGCCGATAAGGTATTTGTTTGGGGTTATAGTATGAGAGAGAGACTTGACCATAAAATAGTAAGTGATGCGGGATGCAACAAATTTTGACACAAAAGCTGTGGATTTTTTTCATAAAGACGTAAGGGATGCGTTTATGCTGAAATATAGATTTTGAAAAGAGTTTTCTTTTTACTTTTTACAGAAAATACGTATTGGATGTGGGACGCGATGCAAAATAAATAAAAGATGTGGGATGTGGACCCTCCTGTGTCCTCCTCCAGTGGCGAATTTGGCGTGTCTTCAGTGTCTTCATGAAGACACTCATTTTTGCAGATTTTTATAATTTAAGACTATGCTGGCCCTAAAAAATGTTAATCTTGGTCCAAGATGAGAACAAACGCTCTGGAAATAGGTCTTGAAGTATTTGTTTCCATGCATTTCCATTTTTTCAGTTTTTTAAATTTCCCACAACTTGGGGTTAATATCAATATTGAAGACACACATTTTGCGACATTTTCGTTCGATGTTTATTTACTTTTTTATTTTGTTACTTTACCTCGCTGAAGAATCTCAAGATAACAATTTTGCAACATTTTTGTTTAGTGACCCCAAATGTGGTCAAAATTCTGTTTGTCCGTTTTTATATGTAAATTGTAAATTGAGGTTTTTGAGCTTTTTAAAGGCCCTTTGTATCAATAGGATAGCAATCATTTAAATCCTCGTGAGACTTAAGCACCTATTATCTGAGTGTGGTTGCGACCAATTAATAGATCCTAACATTTAACCTAATATTTTGTAGGGAAGGAAAGGCCTTATCTCTTGAAAGGTCTTCCATTTAAGACAAACAATCCTATAATAAAAGTGGGCTATGGGGATGAATATACATTTCTTAAGGAGGTTGTTTTGCAGTGCGTACCGTGCGCACAGTCTATAATTGCATTATATCCTACATAATGAGTAATCACATTAAGGCTAAAATCATGGTATTTTGGGGTGGAAATGGTGTAAATACCCAGATTTTGGCCGGATAATAATATTTTTTTATTGGCATCATATTTTCAAATAATGTTTTTACCTGTGACATTTTTTTATGGAACATTTTCGGGCTAAATTCTTCTTTAACGGCATGGTGCTATCAAATTTCACCTCTCACCGCAGATATAGGTGAAAGGGTAAAAAGTTTGGGTTATTCTTGCCGAATTTTGGGCAGGAACCCTATTTTCAGAATTGGAATAATGTAAGGATTGAAATAACGTACAAAAAACAATACATTTTCGAAACACCTAATAACGTGTTTACCTAATTATGTCAATTTTTAAAGGCTTGTAGAGTTACTTCATAATTTTTCAATAAACATGATTTCTAGGTGACAGTTTAGTTTTATTACCGAAGATCCTATTTCGAAAAAGTGCTATCCTAGCTCGATCAACAAAAACAAAAACAAAATATAATCAGTTGTCATTTTTGTGAATCTTGGATATCCCTTGTAAACTGTCCGAATTAGAGCACTTGTTTGGGATACAATCATTTACCTTATTTATATCATCAAGGGGAGGAGACCAAGCCCACACTTGATGTGTGAAAGATAATTTGTTATCAAGGTGATCTTGAGTTTTTTATGTCGTAATTTTCAACTTATTTATAGTTACTCCATCTACCTATGAATAGATTGGAAATTACAACATTAAAAAACTCTCCTTAGTATATCATTGATGACGTTGCATTGTTGTATTCTGTTTCTGTTCCGGCCATCAACCATATCTTTTTATGCTGTTGGAATATTTGAAGAGAGTCTAATCGTCACGCAAACAAAACTTTTCCAGAAAGGGGGAGGGGTACCTGCCAAACAAATCCAATTAAAATGTCCGCCTCATCAGCCGCAGCTGTCAATACTTATCAGATTGAAGCATCATACGATGTAATGAACGAAATTCTTTGTTTACAGGCTAATTAATGAAATTATCAAGTGAAAAAATCTCTTTCAAACGATCTGATCGCTTCAACATAAATCTAATCTGTCGTTCTAGCTAAGTGGGTTATATTGTCCGTCATTATGAATTATGAATTGATAAGAGTTTATCTGATTTTGCCAATTTGTCAAGAGAGAATGCATTTTATTTGAAGAATTTTGATTTTCGTCGTGGAATTATGTAAAGAATGCGTTTTTGGTTATTCTGGAGTGTTTTTGGTCCGAAATGTTACGTCTGTACTTCTGTACTTACGTCTGTGTATTTAGAAACAAAATTATTTTCCGGTTTGGTTTTTCCAGTTTTGCAATTCCCGTGGTACAAATAAATATTTCGAAAATTCTTGAATAACGTATTGAAAACAAAAGAATATTATTGGAACGTGAACGAGGTTTATAAAGGGTGTGACATACTCCCCAGCACTTTTAAGTTCTCTCATCAAATGATGTGGCAATTGCATTCATATCAGATTGCATGATGTAGCTCAATAGCCAAAAAGATATATCATTAGATTAAGTTTTTATAAGTCAGTGCATTCAGATTTTCAGGGGCGTAGAAATGTGGCAACCTTTTTTCAGAGCAAAGAAATATCCTACTTAATCGTGAACAAAACGGATACACAATGAATTATTATACTGGCTATGAAAATTTAATCTGGGAATGCATGCGACTTATAAGGGGCATGGCCTACTGAATAACACGGCTTGGCATATTAGAGCGGAGGGATAAATATCTCAAGAACGGCACAAGATAGATATAAACTTCTTACTCTACACACATGATCATATGACCGGTTACGGGTCTCATGCCAAAAATAAAAAGATTTCAGGGGAAAATTGGGAATGTATGAAGAGTTTTTTTTTTGCCGCTAAATATCATCTAACCGTTCAATTGTGTACCAAATTATGTAAATATACTGTATTCTGTTATTCTTTTTCATGAGTCTTAAACGAAGAAACAATTTAAAGTTTTAAGTCTCTGTACTTTCTACACTTCTACATAACCACAATCAGGAATAACATAAATATAATTGAGATAAAAATCATAATAATATTGATATTTTCCATGCATTCTAATTGCATTTCGAATTGTTTAACGATTTTGTTCAAAATGTATGTATTATAATAAAAAGGTCTCTTGTTCATAATCTTCAGTTGATTTCTCCATTACCAATTATCAAAATGTCTTTATATACTGCTTTGTAAAAAGAGCGCTAGTTACGGTACCTAAGTACGTTAGGTTTCGTAAATAGAAATTAATTTAAAGGTTTTTCATCAATAACAAAAGAAAAATCAAGACAAGTCAGTTATATTTGATACACAACTGGAATTAGAATATCCCCATATGTATGCAAAACATTGACGAGTAGAAATAAAAAATTAAGCGGTTAAAAGATATTTAGTGAAAGAAAGGAACTGTCCATATTTTCTCTAATTTCCCAAAAAACTTTTTTTATTTTTGGCATGAGCCCCTTAACCGGTCATGTGATCATGTGTGTAAAGTTGAAAGTTTGTATCTTGCGTCGTTGTTGAGATATTGACCAATCCGCTGTAACATGCCAAGTCGTGGGGCAGGGGTTGGAAAAATTGTCTTCTTTTTATTTTACAGTTTAGACCTGCTCTTCTTCATACGTAGACAATTTACAATCAGAACATATTCACCTACCTTAAAATACAATTATTAGGCCTCTCCACGCAAATTGATAAAAAGTAGGTTTCTTTGCTATTTCGCTTGTGTTTGCAAATACTTAACTAGAAAGGATGACTTTAAATTAGTATTTAAGATTCCCTAACAGGACGAAGGTATGTAGTTCCTCCACGAAAAAGGTTTTTAGATGGCTCTTAATTATTTTAAAAATATTCAAAGCTGAATTCATCGCGTTTATGTTATTTCTACGGTTTGCACAAGAACAGTTTTTTTTATTTATAGTTGATCTTCGGTATAGTTAAAAAACTTCAGGCAGCAATTTCTTCGCCGCCAGGCAACAATATATTTTGACGACTACTGCTTAAAAGCGGGTATGATGGTGATGATGATTCTGAAAAGGATATCTTGTTATTTCACTCCCCTCCTTTCTCGAGAGATTAATCGCTTCAGTATGTGGGATGTTTCTAGACAGTTGGTACTTGAGGGAACTTGAAGTTTACAATAATCATGTAACAACACTCTAAGATAGATAAAAGAAGTTTACTGTTTTTTGGTCTGGACGTACGAAATAGATGTTTTTGAATTCGTAATCAACTTCTTAACCACCTACTTGGTTGAGAAATATCTGAAATGTTTGGACGAAAGTTGTTCACCGTTAATTTCACAGTCTTTTATTTGGTTTGTTTCATCTGGAATTCAAATAATGTTGCCTAGTGATGGCACAAAACGCGTTCTTGAAATACGTATAGGTTTGATTACGCAATATGTTGATCATTCTGATAATTGATGGTTTCTATTACGTAGGTTGCATTGTATAACAAATAAGCTCAGGGGCTCGACTATAAATTCTATGGGTCGGAAATCAAATTTACAGCCGATTTTGAGCAACCTTCCTACCATAATGTGGTACACATTATGTAACCAGAGGCCATATACCTACTTTTATGGTACATAGCCGTACGCTGAAAGCGAAAAGCGGTCGGAGTTTTAAAAATGCGAACTTGTTGGAAATTGAAGGGGAAAAGCACTGTTAAGAAATCTCGTACACCTTTTCTAGAGATCGTATTGTTTGTATGTAAATCTTACAGAAATCTCGTCGGGTTTGTAAAAAGGCCAACTGGTTAGAAATTAAAGAAAAAAAACAGACGACTGGTTGGAAAAAGAAAAGAAAAAATAGAAAAATAATGTCTTATTTAAGGTGCTAATATCTTAATGAAGCTGAGTGTTTTTTTTTTGTTCATTTTAGGTATGCTGATTACGAATATAACTGGTAATCGGTGTGAATAGGAAGCTTTGAATAGCTTTGAATAGCTCTGAATAGCTTTGAATAGCTTTGAATAGCTTTGAATAGGACCTTTGGTCCTATTTGGTCAATTTCTGTATAAAGTGCATTTTTAAAATGTTTAATTCTAAATTCGGATCAGATAGCTGGATTAGACACAAATTAGATAAAAAAAAATGGTATGGTTTGCTTTGTTTGGATCAAAGGATCAGGAGTTATTACTTAGTGTTTAAAGTTTAAAAAAACAACAGCTGATTCAGCGCAATTTCTCTAATTTCGCCAATTTAAATCTCAATTGTCTCGGGAAGTAGAAATCCAAACATAGCAAACCATACCATTTTTGCTGTTTGTTAGTTGGCTGTTGCTTTTTGTTGGCGCCTTCTATATTTCTCTCTAATATTTCATTGTCAGTGAGTATATTTATAAAAAGAGAGATTTTTTCATTCACAGAGAACCCCTTATGTTCAATTCACTTATTTTAGAATACGTTTATCCAAACAAAACCTTTCGAAACTATAGCGAGAGGACTATCTAAGTTTAGCATTTTGAAAGATTTTATGTTTTATGTTTTCTATGCAATTTCTCAAGGACACTAGACAGTTTTCTTGGTTTTGAATAGAAAGATGTTTGATAAGGATTTGATGATTCCACCAAGACAGAAAGATAGATAAATTTGTTCTTATCAGAAAGCATTTCGAAATCATAATTAGATTTTCCCACTCCTTAGGAAAAGAGAGATGATTAGAGGGTCGTTATCAACTCCTCTCTTGATTGTAGGATACTGCATATGGTTATGATCAATTAGTAGGCAAGGTGCAATTATCACCAGATGTTATGCACGGAGTAAAAGTTTAGGGGAGCCAACTATATTCAAGTTACAACGCTAAGCGTCGAACTGACGTTAAGTTTTTCACCCAACCACTCATCCATTAATTATACAGATTACTAGTCGGTGAGGTCCTTTTCGTGTACATTTATTGGTTTGATGTTTTTTTCATCAATCCTTACCCACCCACCCACTCATAACGTCAATTTGACGGTTAGCGTTGTAACTTAAATATGGATGGCTCCCCTTATAGAAAAGGCACCTCTGCAATTATTTCTCTTAACACGAATCATTCCACTAAATATACAGAGAGGGGTCGTGAACGGGGACGGGACGTGGGATGCCCCCTTACCCTGTGTCCCCTCCCCAATATAACACATAATAAATGTAAGGAAGGGTTTTGGTAAGAGCAGTGTTATTAGTATGAATAAATTCATTTCAAAAACAAATAAGAGCTTTTAATGATCAATCAGATTTGTAAATAAAGCTTTTAATCGATTGGTAAGACTGCAGGATCTAATTAACAATTGCATCATAGCTACCACAGCTACCATTTTGGCAGAACAAAAACACAAAGCTTAGTGAGTTAAATCGGAAAGGTGAATTACAATCTGTTATATTTACCTAAAAGACCGGAGTATATCTAATAACCAGTCTGAAAACGCCTTTAAAAATTATCTGTCGGGACAAAACTTGTGAAATCGAAAAGATTTTGACCTGAAATGGTATAGTATTGACACTAGAGCTAACGGACCAACTCAAGGTTTACGTAAGATTAGCGTAGGGCAGTTTGTATTATATTACTTCTTGTATTACTTGTCTCGCCTACTAAATACATACTTACGAAACAATTGATTTAAAAGAAGTAATACAATAAAAACTGGCCTATCTTACGTGAACCTCGAGTTAGTTCTAGTAGTCTGTGTCAATACTATACAATTTCACGTCAAAAACTTTTCAATATCATAATTTTTAAAGGCGTTTGTTATCAGATATACTTTAGATGAAGTTCTTATATGATTCTTATAGTCTGTCTGTGGTATTGACCCAAACCAAGTAGAAATTCCTTTTTTGAAATGCAATTCGAATAGATTGAATTATCATTATTCTCTGATAAAAAATATTTTTAAAAGCATAATTATTACATGAACTTGATGTTTGTCAAGCCATGGATACCTAAAGAAGATGGATATGAACGAGAAGCAATTTCGCTTTTCAAATGTTCAAGAGAGGGGTTAGAAAAATAGTTTTGAATATTATGAAGAACTTTTATTCTTTTTTTCAAATAATTAAAAGACTCTTTTTAATACAATTAATGATATATATTTAGTCAAACAAATAATTATATAAACAAATATTAATAGAAAGATAAAGAATACAGTAGTTTTGATTAGTTAATTATTCATGAAATGAATTTAGTAACATTATAATAGAATAGAAAGGATTAGGTTGTATTCACGTGGAGTTGATGTACTTTTTAATGTATGTTTGTTGTGATAAGAAGTTCTTGCGAGTTCGAGTTGTAATAATAATTATAATATAAGTTAGAGAAGAAGACTGCAATTTTTTATGTTTTTTGTTGCAAATTTATATGAATATTCGTTGTAAATATGCGGTAGTACACCATGGGTCGATCGTGCGTGGTACCTGGATGTAGATCTGGTTATAAAAATGTTGATATGCATGGAATATCGATGTTTAAATTTAGAAAAGAGTGTGAAGGAAAGACTCCGCGTGAAAGTAGCTGGAAATTTACTAAAAATACTGGTATTTGTAGTAAACATTTCGTAGACGAAGATACCACAGATATCACTTACATTACCCTCCATTCGATACATTAAAAAGTTGAACTCTGCGTTGGACGTTAAAACTGGCTTAACACCCCAAACAATTAAGTATTTAGAAGCTAGGATTTCGAAAATGAGTGAACTAGACAAAATTGGC